>JAVJIF010004197.1:0-127704 GCA_038442645.1 Agave tequilana
CGCATGAGTACAGCTACAAAGTTATCACCAGATGTGATAAAATTACAAGAATATTACATCACCAATATGGCGCAATTGCGAGAATACAAGAAGATGTACAAGTTATGAACAGTACAAAAGGAGGCTCAGAGTCACAACAGGAAAACTCTCAGAGAGCCGAACAGGAGGGCCTGGAAGGATGGGGCGTTGGACGTGCTGCGGAGATCCACGCTACTGCTGCGCCACTCTGATCAGCAACTGGGAGAATCCACACGCTCCAATCTCCATAACCTGGACATGAGGATCCAGAGGAGTCAGACTCCCCGGCGAGTGGTGATGCGAAAGCCAGGTGGCGAGCATAGGTAAGTACACGTGTATCGATAAATCTGGATCATAAACATGAAAACCGTGTCGTAGTCACAAGCATACATGAGCAAGTAGATGTACAACATATGATATCAAGTAGGGAAGACTCATAGTAAGATCAGATAAGAGCATGAGACTAATGGAATAGAACATGAGTGGTGAAGCAGGATATAAGCAGGTATAGTATAATAATCATAAAAATCGGAAATCCGAAATAAAATCCGATACAAAGCAAACATGGCAAAGCATACTACGGATTCATAGCTGGCATCTTTTATTATTATTATTACTCGTCTTACCCTGATGCTAGATATGTGAATAGCGTCCCAGCGCACATATTCCACATCTGAGTAAAGTAAGGTGTTATTGGAAACTAACGGGGGTATCAACGAACAATGTTTACAGGGGTCCCGTATATACCCGGGACCACGGCCCAGGATTGTTTGTTGCTTGGTGGACGGAACCTGCCGCAAGCGATCAAGAGGGTCTTATAGAATGCCTTTTATCAAGATAGTACCAGGAAGGAGGGAGCCAGCACTCCCCTCGGTCGCCTGGAGGCCCACAGGTCAGACCGGAAGTTTTAGTTGCACAACATGCCTAGTGCCACTGTAAACACGAATATATATTGATAGCCGCAAGTTTCCCCCGACCCGATGCAAGTTGTTTCATTTTATGATTTATTATGTAGTATCAATTTACGGGAATAGCAGGTGCAAGACATAATCAGGAGTTCAGGAGTACATGAGTACTAACATTCAGGTCACTGTATATATAATACAGGTAACAAGTACAAGATTCAAGTCACTGCATGTAATGCAGGATAACAAGTTAGTATTCCGGTAAATTGATAATCACAGATCAAGTATTAATATCTCAAGAGGCAAGTGATAAGTCATGTTATAATCAGAAGCAAGTGTCAAGTAGCAAGTCGGGTGTCAGGTGATGACACAACAGTTGTCAAGTGATACAGTCAGGTGTCAGGTATTAGCAAGTAGATGATAGGTATCAAGTAAAAGCATGTCAAGTGGTTAATATAGGAGCATGTACTTGGCAAGTGATAAAGTAATAGCTGAGCACAATCAAAGAAAGTGTTAGTTCCAAACAGCATAAATGTGAATAATGAAAGTCGACCAGATGAAATGAGAAAGTCAAGAGGAAAGCGAGAACACTCGCCTAAATCTTCAGAAAACATAGTGAAATCCCCGATCACCGGAATCCAGGAAATCAATGCGTCAACGCGTTAGAAAGAAAGTGATAGAGAGAGAGAAAATCAAGAGAGAGAAAGAGAATGAGAGAGAGGAGAGAGAAAGAGAGAACTAGAGAGAGAAGTACATGGAGAGAGAGTACATGGAGAGAGAGTATGTACAGGGGGACGCGGGTTTGAAAGTGAGACGCGGGGGTCGCAGACGCGGGAGTCGCGTCGCGTAGATGCCACAAACGCGAGGTTCGAGACCCGCGTTCAAGTCAGGGACCGAGGAGAACGCGGCGCGGACGTGGGTTCCGCGTAGCGTTAACGCGAGAAGAACACAGAAGCGGGCATGAGCTCCGCGTTGTGTTGACACGAGAAGGACACAGACGCGGACATGAGCTCCGCGCTGCGTCAATATAGGAACGCGAAGGCCACGTTATACAAGTATCAAGAACGCGAAGATTCACGTTAAGGAATGCCTAGACGCGAAGGTGAGCTGCGTCTAGCAATTAACAGAGAAGGAGAGAGACAAGGAAATAAAAGGGAGACGCAGGGAAAGAAGTGAGAGGGATGCAGGGAAGGGTGACGCAAGTTTGACAGGGAGAGAGACGCAGGTAGGGAGAAAAACAGAGAAGAGAAGGAAAAGGAAAAAGAAAGGAAATAAAGAAAGAAGGAAAAGAAAGAAAGAAGGAAAGAAAGAAAAGAAGGGAAGGGGGTGGTGGCCGGCGGTTACCGGCGGCGGCCGGAGGTGGCCGGAAGTGGCCGGAGATGGCCGGAAAAGGTGGCCAAAACTCCACATCCCAACCATTAGTGGGGGCAAGTCTAGTTCATATGGTGAAAATGGAGTTTTGTGAAAGGATTTCGTCGGGAGCGAAGCAATAGCTCGTCGGAAAGAGCACGACGAGGAGAGGAAGGATGACATGGTGTTGGTGGCCAAGATGGAGTAGGTAGTGGTGGAGAAGGTGGTGGTGGAAATGGGTTTATTTGATGGAAAAGAAGAGGAAGAAGAAGATGGTGGAGGTGGTGATGTTGCAGTTGTTGTTGTTGGAATGTAGGAGGAGATGGAGGAGAATGAGGTGGTGGAGTTGGTGGTGAAAATGGAGGTGGAGGAGGTGGAGCATGGACGGCCAAGGCAAGGCCCATGGGGGTGCCATTTCGTTGCCTGCTTGCTGTAAAAGAAAGAAAGGAAAAGTGAAAGAGAGAGGAAGAAGTGGGGGGGTTATATAATGGAGGATAATATATATATAAAGGAGTAAGATTAAAATATGTTATTCCTATCAAATGAACCATGCATTCATTCAACAAAAGCTGCGTCCCCAATAAAGCAAGACGGCGTCTAGGCAAAAATAATAGCTGCGTCCAGGCCAAATGAACTGGACGCGGATAAAAGAAACGCAAGATTTGCGTTCGCCAGAAAAGACAAAAAGGCATGGTGATAAGATTAGAGTTGATTTTGCAAGACAAGCATTAAATACAGTATGGAGAGGATCTCTGCATTAAATGTGGGTTGGTGAAACTCGGTCTAGCGAGGAAAGAAAAGTAGAATAGTAAAATATCTGGATAAGATTCCGGTATCTGGGAAAACACCGAAAACCCCGGAAAAGTCCAAAAAATGTAGTAACTTGAAAGCTTCCCAAAAATTCTCAAAAAATAAATATTATATAAAGATTTTTGGTGAAATCGGTTTTCATAAATTCAATCTCATTTCGAAATAAAAATGCTGAAGTCAACTGTCAATACGGGTCTACACCGGGTTGGCCAGATTTGATAAAATCTGAAAAATCTCAGAAAATGTCAGAAAGAAAAAATATAATTCTAAGAAATAATATGAAAGCAGAATCTAGAAATTTGATTCCAATTGTAAACTAAAATTCCTGGAATCAACCAGTGATACTGTCCGACACCAAATCCAGTGGAATTTCGATAAATTTAGAAAATTCTCAAAAAAAGTATTTAGATAGAAAATATGATTTTAAGAAGTTACAGGAAAGCCGTTTTTAGAATTTCAACTCCGTTGTAAATTAAAAATCCGAGAATCGGTCCGCGGTATTGGTCGACCCGGTTTTGAAGATTTTCAACTTAATTCAGAAAAATTCCAGAAAATCACAAAAAATCTAGAATATCAGAAAATGATGTTTGAAACTGAAATCGGTCAAATCAGAATACCAGAAAGTCCAAATCGAGAATACTCTAGGATCGGTCCCCCGGTTCAGAGTAGGGCTGACTCCGAGTTCACGAATCCAGATCCAAGGCAAAACGATCATATAAATAACTCATAATACAAAAAAAAAATACAGGAAGTAAATCAAAAAATACAATCAGAAAATATGAATACGCAACTAAGTACGTATTCGGGGAGCGGGTTGTACACTCCATCCACTTTATAAAAAAATTGCGTCCTCGCAATTTTGATAAGGGGAAGATGAACACAGAAAAGGATAGGAATGAGGATTATGCAATCAAGATATGAATAACAGGGCTGTTCTCCCAGATCGACTGAACGGCTAACTCAGGGCTAAGGCATCTCTGCACTTCTGCCGTATAGATACATCCTCTGACGGTGCCATATTAACACTGATCTGCTGTCTGCTTATAAAAGAACACTGTCAGAACTTCAAAAGATTAACCCATTCGGAATAATATAAAGTGAGATAACTTGGTGAGATAATCAATAATACTTCAATCAGACTGTGAACCAAAACTGATGAAATCCATAGAAATCCGTAGTGCTGAAATCCATAAATATAAAATCCTACATGGCATGATGTTGTCCTTGATAAAGAGTCTGCAGTAGAATTACTAATGTGCCACATACATATTAATTCCCGGGAATAAACCAGAATACCCAAGATAAAGAAAACCTTGATAATGCTGAGTATAAATCAAGAAGACAATAATTAAGAATTTCCGTAAAACTGGGCGTTGCTAACTCTGAAAGACGTAGTCAAGAATATAGAATAACTGTGAAGAATTCTGAATACTGACTTCTGAATGATAACCCGACTGCAGATGAAACATGTAGAAGATATCTGAGTCCTGCAAGATTGGTCGAATGGATCATTGACAAGGATCATAGCGATAGCTCAGATACAGCGATAAAACCATGTTCAGCGGATCCATGAAAGCACGCTAGGCAGAAGAAATCCGAGGAACGGGCTAAAGCGCTAAGCACTGAAGGAACTAGCCACGGGCAAAGCAAGCCTAGATGAGCTATCGCGTAGCACAGCTCAGGTGTTAAGCATTAGGGTGCGGCGAAGCTAACGCTCTGCGAGGCTCGCATATGGCGAAGCTCACGTGGCGAAGCCAGCGCGTAACACAACGCTAAATGCTAAGTACCAGGGTGCAACGAAGCCCACACCAGTTAGTTCACGGGTGACTAGAACACGACCCTCGCTTGGCGAGGCTAGCGAAGCCTATGGTCCACCAAATCAATAAAGACTGCCAGAGTTAGTGGCTCTGAGAACACGATCAAGAAATTATAATAACCGAGACGTTGTCCCGAATGCTGTCTTCTGAATAATAACCTGATTGCAAATCAGCTCTGAGAGTACTTGATTATATAAGCGATGACTACTCCGCTTGATGTACCGGTCTCCCATGATGTATCCATAAATACAAGAATATAATGTGAGGCCAAAGATCTGTCCAATATAAGATAACGTGATATACCAGAGTCGAGGAATGCCAGAACATAATGAGAGCAAACCACATCTGCTCTGCTGTTACCTCACTAGTCTAGCATATCTTAAATTGGCATAAAGATTACGAAAATCAGAATAGTAAAAAATAGAAGAGATAGAAATCATGAAATAGGGAGGTGGACACGGACGGACTAAGATTGGTGATGATAGTGCAATGAGAAGGATATGATATAGAGAATTTACCAACTCCCGGACATGCTAAAAATGGGGATAAATAGTTACTGTCAGTACTTTCAGGGTTCCTTTTTCAGATATTGAGCATCCTTTCTATTCTCACTCCATCATATTGAGCATCCTGACTTCCTCTTCAGTCAGATTATATGTTTGCCTCCTTCTACCATGTGCCTTACCTCCTGGTCTCTTTTTTGGACTCATGCTGGATGCTGGGGATGAAGCGAGGTTATTCTGCCAGTAGGTCCTGGATTTCTCCCAATGGTGATACTGGATGAGTTGATCTGATCTGTGGGATGTTCTCTGCCTTCTTGAACGGACAGTCACTTTTCAACTAATCTCTGGACCCATATATGGCATAATTCATAATCTTTCTGGTGGTTGTGTGGTAGGTGCCCGGCTTCTGACAATACCCACATGTCATATGTTGAGGGCAAGGTTGGAGGGATGGTTCAGCCAGTGGGGCATCCAGAGGCCTGTTTGAGCCTTCACTTCCATCAAATAAGAGGGTCTCTTCGCCAACTTCATCTGCATCTCATCCTGATCTTCCTTCTCCAGGTCCATTCTACTTCCCAAATGATGACAAAAGAACTTGAGAATACTTCTTGGGCTGCTTGAGAATAAGAGACATCTTGATCCTCATCTTCATTTCTCACTAAAATATTATTTGCTCGGTTTCTCCTTGTCAGCCACCATGTAAGATACCAACTGACTATGCCTTAGGAATTTTACAGCGTACTTATTTATAATTCAATCTTCTTACTGCAATTTGATAAATCGCTTTTTCATTTCTTTCTGAGCTATTACAGAGAAGAATCTTCTTATAGAAATCCTTCGAGAACTAGTCCCAAGTGTTGGGCTTTTTCAGTCTCGCTGCTTTCGCCAACCACCACGTCCTGGCGTATCTTTCAACTAAATCTTAGTCATTTCCACTTGGTTCTCGTCAGGGATTCGAGTTGCCTTCAGAAGATCCGTCATGTTTACCAGCCACTGCTATGCATCCAGGGCTCCTCCATGCCCGAAAAGATTGCCGGTTGAAATTTCCTGAAATCTGATATGTTGCCTGGCTTCTGTTCCCGGAATGCAACCAATAGCCTTTGGTGCGGGACCTTCGTCCGTCCTTGTTAGTTTTTTTCATCATATTTGTAGAAATCATCTCAAATCAACACTTCTTCCATTAGGGCCACTCTAAGAAGAACCAGAACCGTTATGATTTCCCGTCTTTTCATGTCCGAGTTGGTCTAAGAATAACGAGAAACTGAAGTATGAAAGGATGGGAGAACTTCAGAATTCAAGGATAAGATTATCAAGAGAGAATGGATAACTTTGTACTTGCAGTTGGATTGTAACCACGACTCATGCATTCCAGTTGCAAATTTCTTTACCATTAATTTGCCGACTGGTTGTACTGAGGATGTGAGAGCCTAGGCTCTGATACCACCCTGTAACGCCCCGATCCGGCGGGGGTACGGAGACGTTAGTGCGACGTATATACGCAGGTCAGAAATACCCTCACGTATACACGCTAAGCATCAGTACAGGCAAGAATCAGAGTGCGGAAGCACGTGGTGCATTATACATTCCAACGCATGAGTATAGCTACAAAGTTATCACCAGATGTGATAAATATTACAAGAATATTACATCACCAATATGACACAATTGCGAGAATACAAGAAGATGTACAAGTATGAACAGTACAAAAGGAGGCTCAGAGTCACAACAGGAAAACTCAAGAGCCGAGCAGGAGGGCCTGGAAGGATGGGGCGCTGGACGGGCTGCAGGAGATCCACGCTACCGCTGCGCCACTCTGATCAGCAACTGGGAAAATCCACACGCTCCAATCTCTAAAACTTGGACATGAGGATCCAGAGGAGTCAGAACTCCCCGGCGAGTGGTGATGCGAAAGCTAGGTGGCGAGCATAGGTAAGCACACGTGTATCGATAAATCTAGATCATAAACATGAAAAACCGTGTCGTAGGCACAAGCACACATGAGCAAGTAGATGTACAACATATGATATCAAGCAGGGAAGACTCATAGTAAGATCAGATAAGAGCAGGAGACTAATGAAATAGAACACGAGTGGTGAAGCAGTATATAAGCAGGTATAGTATAATAATCATAAAACCGGAAATCCGAAATAAAATCCGATAAAAGCAAACATGGCAAAGCATACTACGGATTCATAACTGGCATCTTTTATTATTATTATTACTCGTCTTACCCTGATGCCTAGATATGTGAACTAGCGTCCCAGCGCACATATACCACATCTGAGTAAAGTAAGATTGTTATTGGAAACTAACGGGGTATCAACGAACAATGTTTACAGTGGGTCCCGTACATACCTGGGACCACGGTCCAGGATTGTTCCGTTGCTTGGTGGACGGAACCTGCCGCAAGGCGATCAGGAGGGTCTTATAGAATGCCCTTTATCAAGATAGTACCAGGAAGGAGGGAGCCAGCACTCCCCTCGGTCGCCTGGAGGCCCACACGTCAGACCGGAAGTTTTAGTTGCACAACTTGCCTAGTGCCACTGTAAACATGAACATATATTGATAGCCGCAAGTTTCCCCCGACCCGATGCAAGTTGTTCCATTTTATGATTTATTATGTAGTTATCAATTTACGGGAATAACAGGTGCAAGACATGATCAGGAGTACAGGAGTACATGAGTACTATACATTCAGGTCACTGTATATATAATACATGATAACAAGTATAAGATTCAAGTCACTGCATGTAATGCAGGATAACAAGTATAGTATTCCCGTAAATGTGATAATCACAGATCAAGTATTAATATTCTCAAGAGGCAAGTGATAAGTCATGTTATAATCAGAAGCAAGTGTCAAGTAGCAAGTCGGGTGTCAGGTGATGACACAACAGTTAAGTGATACAGTCAGGTGTCAGGTATTAGCAAGTAGATGATAGGTATCAAGTAAAAGCATGTCAAGTGTTAATATAGGGAGCATGTACTTGGCAAGTGATAAAGTAATAGCTGAGCACAATCAAAGAAAGTGTTAGTTCCAAACAGCATAAATTGTGAATAATGAAAGTCGACAGATGAAATGGAAAGTCAAAGGAAAGCGAGAACACTCGCCTAAATCTTCAGAAAACATAGTGAAATCCCCGATCACCGGAATCCAGGAAATCAATGCGTCAACGCGTTAGAAAGAAAGTGATAGAGAGAGGAAAAACCAAGAGAGAGAAAGAATGAGAGAGAGGAGAGAGAAAGAGAGAACTAGAGAGAGAAGTACATGGAGAGAGAGAGAGAGTACATGGAGAGAGAGTATGTACAGGGGGACGCGGGTTTGAAAGAGACGCGGGAGACATGGTTCAAAGTCTCGGTCTCGGCCGCCGACTCGGCCGGCACCGAGACGGATCGGTCTCGGCGACTCGGATCGGACTCGGGCGATACGCAAAAAACGCTACATAGAGCGCCAAAAAAATTATGAAAAAATCATGACAAATCATAAAAAAATGTAAACATCCAAATTCATGCATCACATATTCAAAACATATCACCTAACACTCAAAACATAACGTGAAAGCATAAATACAAGCGTCGTCGGTAGAAAAATATCAAAATACATGCATAATATAGTAAATTGCACAAAATAATTCATAAGTACCTGCTAATATAGTCATTTCCACATTGAATTACGAGGAGGCTCCAAATCATCATTATCATCTGGCCCGCGATAAGTATAGAAACCGGCATATAGTTTCCATAAGGATAATGATATGTAGGCTGAGATGATTGGCCAGAGGATCCACTATCAGAGTAATATGGCGGTAGGGGTTGTGCAATATCAGCTCCATGGTGATAATACCCAAAACCTCGATAATCAGTGCTGCTAGTAGAGTATTCACCAGTGCTAGAATAATCAGTGCCAGAAATATTGGCCAGATGTCAAATCCAACCCCTGTAAATGGCCTTCAAGACTATGATGACCATGTGAGTAGTTATCATGTCCACTCGAATAATCATCGCTAGAACTGAATTCGACCAACCGATCCAAATGCCTACGCTGCTGTGAAATCCCCGCCCGGCCTCCATGATCTGTATCTTGTGTGGCATAATATTGTGAATCCCATGTTAAAGCATCATCTCGTTGGCTTCCACCAACTCCATGAGTCTCTTCAACATTACCACCATCACCACCATCACTGCCGCCATCACCCTCACCACCATCACCCTCACCACCATCATCGCCACCACCATCACCGCTGTCATCATCACCGCCATCACCCATCATCACGCCACTTTCGTCAGTATGACGAATACCTTCATCTAACCAACCTAAGTCATCTGGTGGTAACATCGGCTGTTCTCCCTCACGAATCCACTCATCCAAATATCATCATCATTGAAAATATTGTTCAGATCAATTGGGTTGTAATAATCATCAGTGTCGCTTTTGCATGTCAAGTTTCTTACTCGCAACCGCATATTGTAATGCACATATACTAGTTTATGCAACTTTTTCATTGCCAACCGGTTGCGCAGTTTTGTATGAATTAGCGACCACGTACTCCAATTTCTTTCACAACCCGATGAAGAACATGTTTGGCTTAAGACTTTGATGGCAATTTTCTGCAGATTGGGAGCTTCTTCGCCATAATTAATCCACCAATCAGCTGGAAGAGATTGTTGCACTGCTCTTCTAGTTAGTGAGCTTCCAAATTCTCCAACTCCATCCACAAATAATTTTATCTGTGAGAATACACATCACAAGTGTTAATATTTGCATAACATTATATCGATGAAATAAATAAATTATTATTACCTCATTAATAGCTCTTGCTTGTTTAGTCAAATCTGGCTCCAATCTTTAATGACCTCCTTTAATCCATATCTCACTTCTGGATGTGTAGAAAAGTTTTTTGAATATTGGAGTGCTGGATTTAAAAAATATGCTGCAATAATGTAAGCAAACGATTGTTATGATATGACAGTTTCAATTTCTAGTCAACAAATATGATTTCTAGGCAAATGAATTACCAGCAGCATGCAAGTGTCTATGCAATTGTCCCTCCCATCTTCTATCAATGATGTCCCAGTACTTCTTCAGTTCTTATTTGAGGCCTTTATAGCCAATTTTGCTCTATCCATAGCTTCATATATAATAGATAGTGTAGGTTTCTTGGTCCACTATCTTCAAGACTCTAACAAGAGGATCCATAATGTTTTGGACCTCTCTTGCCTTCTTCCAAAACCGGTCAGTCAGAATGAGATTAGCAACCTTATCTCGCACACTTCTTCTACTCCTTTCCTTGTTGAATTCACGCCATTCTGTAGTCGTGCACATTCTTTTCAAATCTTGCTCATAGCGAATAAGGCTTTCAATAGAAATAAACTCGGTGGCAAACCGTGTTATACCTGGTCTCAACAAATCTCTATCTTTGGTGTATAGCTTCATTAAATTCACCACTTTGAGGCTATTGTAAATGAATGATGTGATCACCTTAGCATCATCCAATGTCTCCTTGACTGATTTCAAAGAGCCAATATCTTCAAGCATCAAATCAATGCAATGTGCTGCACAGCGAGACCAAAACAAATTTCTCTTCTCCATCAACATGTGACCAGCTGCTTTGAAACTTGCCTCATTATCTGTGACAACCTGCACGATATTTTCTTCGCCAACTTCATCAACAACTTTATCCATTAGCGAGAATATATACTCAGCAGTCTTCGAGATATTAGTGGTATCAACAGAAGTATGGTAGATCATGCTTCTATCACAATAAATCATGAAATTAACAATAGGCTTTCTATTATGTGAACTCCATCCATCACACATGATCGTGCAACCATACTGCGGCCATTTTGTTTTTATTGAAGCAATATATACTCCAATTTCTTTCACTTCCTCCTCTAAATAGAGATTGCCAATCTGGTACCCTGTAGGGCCTTTTACACCTGGACCTGCCTCCGCAATAGTATTAATCATGGCTTGGTAGTAAGGACCACTATCAGCTGCATTGAATGGTATTGCATTGTAGTGAAAGAACTTCGCCACGGATTTCTCAACTTTTTTCATATTCTCAGTTGAGAACATGCTTTTGATTGATTTCTGTTTGTTGGGAACATGTAAGGATCAATACCACGAGCTGGAATTTCAGCTTCTCTCATAGTCATACTCCGACGCAATCCACGGTTACTCCCTGATCCTGAAGGCTGTGAACTACTGCCACCAATATCAACTCCTTCTGCCGATCTCCAAGCCATTTCACGACTTTCTTTCATGGCTTGTTTCAGTTGTCTTCTTTCAACTCCTTCTAAACCACCAATTCTTCAATTTCATTATCAGAATCTTCTTCGGTCACCTCATAGAAATCTTTCTCACTTAAAGATCTCATAAGTCGGTCTTTTTTAGATTTAATGGCCGCTCTTTCTTTACTACCTTCAGAAAGATGTCGTCTCATTATTTGAGATATCTCTTTTGATACTCGCAAGCATCCTTCCACCTGACCGGGTACATGTGCTATATGCTGCTTCAATCTAGTGATACCACCATGGACTTGTTTCCCACAATAATTGCACTTCACAAGTTTTCTACTTCCACCAACAGGGGTACCATGTTCCCATCCAATATCGCGTTGCTTTGGAGCCATACTGAAATTTAAAAAAAATTATCTGTTAAATTAAATTAAAACTAAAATTAACTAAATTAAAAAACATTAATTAAACTCAAATAAATGAAACTACAATAAATTAAACTAAACTAGTTTATACTAGATTAAGCAACACTAACTTAATTACCTAACTTTAATAAAATAATTAAATTACCTAATTTAATTACAAAACTTTATTAAATTAAATAAACCTAAATTAAGTTAACTAAACTAATTTAAATTAAATTAAATTCAATTAAATGAAACTATATTAAATTAAGCTAAACTAATTATACTAGATTAACCTACAATAACTTAATTACCTAACTTCAATAAAATTATTAAATTACCTAACTTAATTACAAAACTTTATTAGATTAATTAACCTAAATTAAGTTAAATTAACTTTACCTAAACTAACCTAAATTAAATGACATTAAATGCAAATTAATTTAGAGAGAGAGAGGAACAGAGTGGGAGAGAGACGGAGACAGAGGAGAGAGAGAGGAACACAGTGGAGGAGAGAGAGAGAGACAGAGGGAGAGACAGAGAGAGACTGACAGGGAGAGGGAGAGATACAGAGAGAGAGAGAGAGAGTGCGACAGAGAGAGAGAGATACAGAGTGATAGAGAGAGAGAGAGAGAGTGCGACAGAGAGAGAGAGAGATACAGAGTGAGAGAGAGAGAGAGATACAGAGAGAGAGAGAGAGTGATGCGACAGAGAGAGAGAGATACAGAGAGATACAGAGTGAGAGAGAGAGAGATACAGAGAGAGAGAGAGTGCGACAGAGAGAGAGAGAGAGATACAGAGTGAGAGAGAGAGAGAGAGAAGAGTGCGACAGAGAGAGAGAGAGAGAGAGATACAGAGTGAGAGAGAGTGCGACAGAGAGAGAGAGAGAGATACAGAGTGAGAGAGAGAGAGAGTGCGACAGAGAGAGAGAGAGAGAGATACAGAGTGAGAGAGAGTGCGACAGAGAGAGAGAGAGAGATACAGAGTGAGAGAGAGAGAGAGTGCGACAGAGAGAGAGAGAGAGAGAGAGAGCGCGCGCGCCGCTGCAGGCCAGAGAGAGAGCGCGCGCCGCTGCGGCCTGCGGGGGAGAGAGACAGAGAAAGAGAGGGAGAGAGAGGCACAGAGGGAGGGAGAGAGAGAGACTGAGAGGGAGAGAGGGGAGGAGTACCTGCGACGGCGACGGCGACGGCGACGGCTACGGACGGCGAGGGCTGGAGGTCGTCGCGGGGGAGACGACGAGCGCGAGAGAGAGAGAGAGATCAGATCTGATCTCTCTCTCTCTCCCCGAGCGGATTTAAAGGCGAAGGAAGTCACGGGTCGCCGAGTCGACCCGGATCGGGTCCGACTCGGACCCGACTCGGGCGACTCGGCCGAGTCTATCACAACTCGGCCGAGTCGCCCGAGTCGGGTCCGAGTCGGACCCGATCCGGGTCGACTCGGCGATCCACGCGTGACTCGGGCCTCCGAGTCATCCCGGAGGCCGCCGAGTCGGATACGACTCGGCCGAGTCGTATCCGACTCGGCCGATCCTTTGAACACTGGCGGGCGAGTCGCGTAGATGTCACAAACGCGAAGTTCGAGACCCGCGTTCAAGTCAGGACACGAGAACGCGGACGCGGACGTGGTTCCGCGTAGCGTTAACGCGAGAAGAAGAACACAGACGCGGGCATGAGCTCCGCGTTGTGTTGACACGAGAAGGACACAGACGCGGACAAAAGCTCCGCGCTGCGTCAATACAGGAACGCGAAGGCCGCGTTATACAAGTATCAAGAACGCGAAGATTCGCGTTAAGGAATTGCCTAGACGCGACGGTGAGCTGCGTTTAGCAATTAACAGAGAAGGAGAGAGAGACAAGGAAATAAAAGGAGACGCAGGAAAGAAGTGAGAGGGATGCAGGGAAGGGTGACGCAAGTTTGACAGGGAGAGAGACGCAGGTAGGGAGAAAAACAGAGAGAGAAGGAAAAGGAAAAGGAAAGGAAAAAGAAAGGAAATAAAGAAAGAAGGAAAAGAAAGAAAGAAGGAAAGGAAAGAAAAGAAGGGAAGGGGTTGGTGGCCGGCGATGGCCGGCGGTTATCGGCGGCGGCCGGAGATGGCCGGAAAAGGTGGCCAAACTCCACATCCCAACCATTAGTAGGGTGCAAGTCTAGTTCATATGGTGAAAATGGAGTTTTGTGCAAGGGATTTCGGGGAGCGAAGCAATAGCTCGTCGGAAAGAGCACGACGAGGAGAGGAAGATGACATAGTCGTTGGTGGCCAAGATGGAGTAGGTAGTGGTGGAGAAGGTGGAGAAGGTGGTGGTGGAAATGGGTTATTTGATGGAAAAGAAGAGGAAGAAGAAGATGGTGGAGGTGGTGATGTTGTAGTTGTTGTTGGAATGTAGGAGGAGATGGAGGAGAATGAGGTGGTGGAGTTGGTGGTGAAAATGGAGGTGGAGCATGGCCGGCCAAGGCAAGGCCCATGGGGGTGCCATTTCGTTGCCTGCTTGCTGTAAAAGAAAGAAGAAAGGAAAAGTGAAAGAGAGAGGAAGAAGTGGGGGGGGGGTTATATAATGGAGGATAATATATATAAAGGAGTAAGATTAAAATATTGTTATTCCTATCAAATGAACCATGCATTCATTCAACAAAAGCTGCGTCCCCAATAAGCAAGACTGCGTCTAGGCAAAATAATAGCTGCGTCCAGGCCAAATGAACTGGACGCGGATAAAAGAAACGCAAGATTTGCGTTCGCCAGAAAAGACAAAAAGGCATGGTGATAAGATTTAGAGTTGATTTTGCAAGACAAGCATTAAATGCAGTATGGAGAGGATCTCTGCATTAAATGTGGGTTGGTGAAACTCGCGTCTAGCGAGGAAAGAGAAAAGTAGAATAGTAAAATATCTGAATAAGATTCCGGTATCTGGGAAAACACCGAAAACCCAAAAAAAGTCCAAAAAATGTAGTAGCTTGGAAAGCTTCCCAAAAATTCTCAAAAATAATAAATATTATATAAAGATTTTTGGTGAAATCGGTTTTCATAAATTCAATCTCATTTTCGAAATAAAAATCCTAAAGTCAACCGTCAATACCGGTCTACACCGGGTCGGCCAGATTTTGATAAAATCTGAAAAATCTCAGAAAATGTTAGAAAGGAGAAAATATAATTCTAAGAAGTAATATGAAAGTAGAATCCAGAAATTTGATTCCAATTGTAAACTAAAATTCCTGGAATCAACCAGTGATACTGGCCGACACCAAATCCAGTGGAATTTCGATAAATTTAGAAAATTCTCAAAAAAGTATTTAGATAGAAAATATGATTTTAAGAAGTTACAGGAAAGCCGTTTTAGAATTTCAACTCCGTTTGTAAATTAAAAATCCGAGAATCAGTCCGCGGTATTGGTCGACCCCGGTTTTGAAGATTTTCAACTTAATTCAGGAAAATTTCAGAAAATTACGAAAAATCTAGAATATTAGAAAATGATGTTTGAAACTGAAATCGGTCAAATCAGAATACCAGAAATTCCAAATCGAGCAATACTCTAGGATCGGTCCCCTGGTTCAGAGTAGGGCTGACTCCGAGTTCACGAATCCAGATCCAAGGCAAAACGATCATATAAATAACTCATAATACAAAAAAAAAATACAGGAAGTAAATTAAAAAATACAATCAGAAAATATGAATACGCAACTAAGTACGTATTCGGGGAGCGGGGTGTTACAACTTTGGAGGTTTGCATTATAGTGTTAATTTTAAAAATGAACTTAACATTGTAAATTTAAAATGTATTAATTTATTGTTGTATCTCTGCCATGTAGTACCACAGTTTTCCAGGTTGCCGTGTCACCGTGTCTGTATTATATTGCATAGCCACATCCATATTCATCCACCTTAGGTTCAAATATATTTCTACATTTACTCTAATAAATCTTGATTGTATTTGAGGGCCAGTTTTGAGAATCCTTTGCCAATTCAAGGTCAATATTGAATAAATGTGAGGACTATTAGGCTCAGAATGTACTACTACATCACCCTTTACCTTGCATTTCCTCTCAATAAGTTTTACTTTGATAGATGATTACTGTTTTTCTTGTTTTTGTTTTAAATGGCTTGAGGTATGTTATTATGTCCTTGGAACCAGAGTGGATGTAGGAATATACATTATTATGTCGTTGCAAACATATACTCTTCTGTGATGCTTCTTTAGTTTTAGTGTCATTTTGTTGGCACCAACTTTTAGATTAGGTTGTATAGAAGAATATAAAATTTGATGTCTACTTCTTTCTGGATTAACTAAATAATTATTAGTTTAGTATGTTTCATCGATTTATATGTTTAAAAAAATAAGTAAAGATTGAATAGATAACTTGAAGTGGGATAGGCACTGGAGTTGTCGCCCATTAACTTGTATTCATTACTTTTCCTCGTCTTAGTCTGCATGTATGTTCTTCTTTTGCCCTTGTTTTTCCTGATCATTGTTAGGTTTGTACATTGTTCCCTACTTGGCTTTTCTGATGTTGAACTCTTCTGCAGGTATCGCTGAGGTTGGAGTTATGATGGTGACAACAATCTTAGTGACTGTCATTATGCTTCTGATATGGCAGATTAACATCATCATTGCATTTTGCTTTCTCATTTTTTTCTGGAGTAGAACTACTTTTCTTCTCCTCAGTTTTGGGTAGTGTGGGAGATGGAAGCTGGGTTTTGTTGGTTTTCGCAGCAGTGTTGTTTATGATAATGTACATTTGGAATTATGGAAGTAAGTTGAAGTATGAAACTGAAGTCAAACAGAAGCTCTCGATGGACTTGTTGATGGATTTGGGTTGCAATCTTGGTACTATTAGAGCCCCTGGAATCGGCTTGGTTTACAATGAATTAGTTAAAGGAATTCCTGCAATATTTGGCCATTTTCTGACCACTCTTCCAGCAATTCACTCTATGATTGTATTTGTGTGCATAAAGTATGTACCAGTTCCTGTAGTGCCTCAAAATGAAAGGTTTCTTTTTCGGCGTGTCTGCCCAAAGAGCTATCACATGTTCCGCTGCATTGCTAGGTATACTACTAAAACTTTAGCGACAGACACAAACCTTTCTGGGAAGCACTTTCTGGGAGCATATAACAACTGTGGTTTCTGCTCCATAGGAAGAGGCTAACAGTTATTTTATGCCTGTGTATATCTTTATTACTAAAATGTTGAAATTCAGAAATTGCATATCCAGAATCATCCCTCTTCACCAGAAGAACTCTTTCATTGTTTATTTGCTGCTGTTTTTGCCTCCTTAATATATTCAGTTAGAAGTGATAACTTAGAAGGTTAACCACATAAATTTAATGCCAAAGAAAAGAACCAAAAACGGGAAGAAAAAAGAAGAAGGAAAAAGGACAGTGACAGAAAGAAAGGACACAGTTGAAATCAACATATGCTACTTTTTGGAATTTGAACAGTTTCAGCATGCAGCACTAGTGATAGATAGCGAACCAGTCATCACTTGTAAGTGAAGAGGTGAAAGGGTGAATTTTACCAGTGGTTCAAAGAAAGATGACTGCATGTTGTAGGTAGGAATGGCAATAGGTATGGCTAATACCCGTTTCCCCCTAATTTTTAGGGGATGGGCAAGGATTTTATACCTGTTTCTGTAGGCGGGCAGGGTAAGGATATATGGTTTATTCCTACCCTTTCACCCGGAGTATTTTTCTTCCTTTTATAATTTTAGAGCTATATTTAGATATTGTAAAAATATACTAGTACTTCATTATGAAGAAATGTGTTGATTTACATCATGCCACTATGTATAGACTATTCATATGATTCTATAAAAATAATTTGTGTTCATTTATATCTTTGTTGCAAGATGTTGTAATTAAATATAGACTACATCAAACTAACCAAAAAAAAAAAAAAGAGTGTAGACTATTTGTGTGAGTGCTGCATCTAATTATATCTAGACTATTTTTGGCTATGCATTTGTAACTTTTCCATTAGTCTTCTATGTTTGGAGTTGCCCGTACCTTAGTTACTCTCATGTAAGCTTTTTTACTACCGCTTACCTTATAGGGGAGGGGCATGTTTACCCTTTCCCGATAAGGGACAAGTAAAACATCATTATATAGGATAAGGTTAATGGTAAGGCACTTACCATACTTTTATCCAGCCATGCCATCCTAGTTATGAGATGTCAGGTGGGATTCATTAGCTGCATCTGTTCCAAATAAACTTCTTTTAAGCAAATTACTGTCTACTTCCATAAGACAACATGATTGAGGGAGTACTCACCAAAACTTTCCCTTGCTAAACTCTTGAAAATAGTGGTTTTTCTGAGCTCATGAAAGGGAGTGAGCATTCCTCTTTATGACTATTGATGTCCAAGAGTCCATCAGAAAATATTTATTTGCATTGAGTGAAAGACATACCCAAAACTGTAAATAATAAATATCAAACAAATTACCACAAGTCATGATGTATAATAACAAGTGAAATTAGTGTTACATTTAACTTTGGATAATTGTTGCCTGGGAATTTCTAGCAATCAACGTGTTCTTATTCCCCATGTATATGATATCTGACCACGGTAGTGTATATGCAGCGTTCTTCCGCAATTCCATTTCAAGCATATAAAAATTATAGCCCCATGAAAGGCGTGCAGTTTTGTTCTTTCTATTATGTTCTCTATCTTTTTTCTTCTTTTTTCCTTCTCTTTGTTTCTTTCTTTTCTTCTCTTCTCTTTTCTTTTCTTTCTTTTTTTTTTTTTTTTTTACTGTTTTTGTTTTTTTGAGAAATGCCCATAGGCTTTAAGGCAGACAATTTCTATTGAAATGTTCCTTCAGAAGTCATTTCTCGCATGCATATGTATAAAATATGTACCAGGAGGGGGAGTAGGACCTAATCACACGGTTACCTGCAGTGCAACACCGTTACACTACACTAGGTCCACCTCAGCTCTGTTACAGCTTACAGGAAACTCAATTCAGGTTGAATGTGATAGATTCAACTCTTACATTCCATTCAAATCTGAATGTGCTTTGGGTTCTCAGTGTTCTTATTGAGTAGTGACAAGTGTACATATTTGGCTACTCAATTAACTATCTACACACTAGCATGTAGGAAACTTGTGTAACAAAATGTTGTAAGCTTGCACCATAAAATTCTTTCATATGATATACGACATAGTTATATATGTAACATGGGTGTGCATATGGAATTGATTTTTCTTCTTGTGTCTAATGATTGCAAATGCTTCCAGTAAAATGACATCACAGTTAACTTCTGTTCTTGTTTTAACTGTGATTTGGTTGCTTAATTTTAGGTATGGCTACAAGGATGTGCGCAAGGAACATCATCAAACATTTGAACAACTACTTATTGAGAGCCTTGAAAAGTTCATACGTCGTGAAGCTCAAGAGCGATCATTAGAGAGTGATGAGGATAGCGACACTGATACAGAAGAAGACGATTCATCTTCACAGATACTTGTAGCACCCAATGGCAGTGTTTACTCTCTCGGTGTTCCTCTTCTGGCTGACTACAGCTGCCTTGGGAAGCCAAGCACTGAACCAAGTACTTCCTTTGATGAGTCCCGGGATGATGCAATGATGGAAGCCGGGCAGAGCCTTGAGAGGGAACTTTTTTTCATTCACAAGGCCAAAGAATCAGGCGTAGTATACCTCCTTGGTCATGGTGATATTAGGGCCAGAAAGGACTCCTGGTTTATCAAGAAGCTTGTTATAAATTACTTCTATGCATTTTTGAGGAAGAACTGTAGAAGGGGGATTGCAACACTCAGTGTTCCTCATACAAACCTAATGCAAGTGGGCATGACTTACATGGGTTGAGAACTTAAGAAGTTGGGGTTTTTTTTCACTTTTACTGAATCATACTAACAGGTTAGAATCAGAAGGCCCATGGTCGGCTGTGTGTACGACTGTTTATGTGAACTCCGAGAGCTGACCAGAAATGAGAAATAGAGAACTAATTGTAATTCTGTAAGAACAGAACAGCAGGAAATACCAGTACCATATAATTTTCTCCACGATGAGTGCAGTACTGGTCTGTAGTTTTGTAACTCATTCTTCCTGTAGCTTTCAACAGTTAAAAGAAATTACAACTGGTTATTCATTGTATTTGTTGTATTTACACGTAAAGATGTGCGAGAAGAATGCAAGTATGAAGAAATTTTATGTGTATTTGTGCAAAGAAACATGTCTTATTATTTCTTCCTCCTTTTGGAGCATCAGTATATACTTGGGAGGAATATATGAGCTTTGTTAATAATTTGCTCTACGGAATAGCAGTATGAAACCAGTTAAGGGGTCAGTTTGTGATCATAAACTTTAGGTGACAAGCATTTTGTTTTATTGTTAGAGACAGCAAATTGTTGAATTATTGTCTATCCTTTACTAAAATTTAGTTGGAGAGATGTACTGTTCGTTTTACCCCATTTTCCATCTTGAATTCACCTGAGCTTAGCATTGTCAGATTATATCAGCTTGTTTATCAAGTAGCTGAGGTGTCCATATTGGATGCATAGTGAGTACTCAAAATGGTTTTAACATTTTATCTGGATATATTATGTTTGCTGAAGAAGGGTGTTGTGTGAACTTGAATTTTTGTGTTTATGATTTCAATATTATTCATTGGTAACTTAGTTGATCTATGTGTCATGTAGCCTAGAGCAATTTAAATTTGTCTATATTCTTTATGTTTATGACATCATTATCAAAAAAATTAGTGCTATCTCGTCAGTCTTCGTTCTGTAGCTTATGTCAGTCTTGGCAGAGAGATGTATGCGACTTTGTTCCTGGATTTGAGGTTGAATCCTCTACTTGCGACTATGGTGTTTGAATTGAGTAAACATTCATTGAAAAATCTAATGTTATTTTATTTTATTTTGCATCTGATGTTATTATTGCTGCAAGTATTGTTTTATCGGTTTCTTAGCTTGCATATTTGTTTCATGACAAAGTAATCTATGAACTGCTGCAGACCTGTAACAGACCATAATGTAGCCGTGCCCTTCAACTGCCTTCGTTGGCTCATAGCAAACGAGAAAGCCATGTCCTGTGCTAAAATCCATAGTTTGTGCTCTCAAAATTACTGTGATGCGTTGTCATATACAAATATCCTAGGTCTCAAACCATAGCCAAATCAGAACGATACAGAGCCAAATGACACGAAATCTCAGACTGGTTTGAGTTTTTTTCCACAAATTAATACACATGTTAGAACAATGGATCTAGAGATATAGCTCTTTTAAAATTATTCAAATGCAACTACAACGATAACATAAAGTTTGAGTCCTTTATGGACCATGCATCTCAAGGGAAGGGAACACAAAAAAAAAAAAAAAAGTCATGCAACACCCAAAGTAGTGTATATATGGATACCGCGCACGCTCACAAGTTTTCAACTGGAAAAAAATTACCACAAGGCAGTGCAGAAGAATGGCAAATAATATGCTAGAAACCATAAGAGATTATGCCCGAAGAGAAATCAAGCACCCAAAATAATGCACATAACAACCCATGTCTTCAGAGTGATGACACCGCAGTTATAGAGAGAACAAATACCAACACAGCCATCACTGCCAGCTGATTCTAGAAAGGTTGCTTCAGCAATGCAGCCCTTCAGTAATGTTGAGCATCTAAACACAAATCATGTAACCTTATTTTATGTGGTGGCATGTCCATGCTCACTACAAAAATACCTTAAATATAAGTAGCCAGCAAGCAGCATCTAGAGAAACATTGACAGGAGCATAATTAACCAAAATGAACAAATGAGATAACTGTATCCAGATATATGAACAAAAACAAAAGTTACTTCCACAACAAATTGGCAGTATAAGCAAAGAGCTATGTTAACTGTGTTCATATTGATATTATTCCCAATGGTGTCAAGCATGATACAAGCACCAGGTATAAAAAGTTCATAACCCACAAGAAAATAGACCATGTCCAAAGCCTCTCTGAGTTGCATGCAATCCTAATTATTCCGGGAAAAGAAACATGCAATGGATTCATTAGAAATCCGTAAACTGCCACCAGATGGTGTCATGCTTTGGGCATGCATCATAAGGAAGTTCAGACAACGATACACGGACACGATTAGAAGCTTTAGGTAAGGAACCAATTACTCTATGCATCTCCCCCAACTTGTCCTTCTCCTCTTCGACATAATACAGAATGACTGATTCCAGCTGAACTGCCTTGCCCAGTAAAAACTTTACGAGCTGAACCTCTTCCTTCTTACAAGAAAATTCAAGCACCTTGACTTTCCTTAAATGAGGCAACAAACGGTTGGCCCTGTTGAACTTTCGAAGTGGGTGGGTTCCATGACGGTCCTGTATGGATAATGCTACATCCAAGAAATCACATAGATGATCATCCTTCCCCATGTAATAATTGCACTGCCATCACAAAACAAATAGTGATTATCAAATCTAATGGCCTCAATATAAACTCAATATATGAAGTATAAATTCTACTAATTAGAGAAACAAATGCAAGCTTACATGCATGCAAAGTAGTTCGAGAGAGGGGCAATACTGAAGGGCAGATATTAGAGCATGAACAGAAGCCTCAGTGAAATCCTCAGCAGACCAGGGTGCTCCTGGAAATGTCTTGTGCACAGGCCACCAATGGAATTCTTTAGATTGTTGAATACTGCTTTACTTTCAAGGTCATGCTCCTCTTCAAGAGGGAACTTCTCAAAAGAAAAGAAAAAATCACAACTATGAAAAAGAACGAGAAAAAAATTATGAAAGCTTTTCCAAAATATTGTGTGTTCATAATATAAGATTGTAATTTATAATATAAGATTGTAAAATTGACTCTGCAAATTTTATTAAAAAAACAATGCTGCTAACAGCCTATGTGACTAGTCCAAAAACACAACCCACTAGCAGCATTACTGAAAGACTTCTATCGAATATACGAACATGACTTTGATTAAAACTCAAGTTTATAGGGCACTGTCACCTCCAGCCTCCAGGTAAGTTTAAAAAAAAAAAAAATCAAAAATAAAGGTGAACAAATAATTAGAGCATATTCTGCTTGCGTAATTTGAATGAGTTTTCAATGTTTTTGCTTCTATAACAAATGGCTACAGTCAGTATTTTCTGTATGTGAGAATACATATTAAACAAGATGAATTCTCTATACAGCATCAGATACAGCATATAGGTCTTTTTGCATTCAACTTTGTTTTCATATACCCCAGACGGCTAGAACAACACAATGCAAATAGCTATACACATTAACCCAGATTAATCATGAGCACTGTATTGAAATTTTATACAGGAACTTTAAACAAGGAGAATCACCATATATGTTATTCTAAATAAATCTAGAGTTGATGTCACATAAAAATTAAAAAAAAGGATCAACAACTTTTAGGGGAAAAAATGAACCAAGCCTTTCAAAGCAGGATAAGATAATATAAAGAATTTTGTAAATCCATTACTACACTGGTGTTTACTTGGGTGAAGAATATTGACTCAACAATTTATTATTGATGTTTTTTTGACCCAGCACCAGATTAGTTTTACATATATAAACCCACAAATCATCTTTAATATATCATCATCATCCAAGCATTTTTCACTGAAATAGGATCAACAAACAAGCAATGATTACTTTCTAATAAAAACAACATAAGCAATGACTATAAACTAAGAAACTAGGGATACATTCATGAAGGTTTTACAGCCAGCCCTCTTGTGATGTCCACCCGCTAGAAGTTGATGCTAAGTTCCTTGCCTGGCAAACACGAGAATTAGGGGGCAAATTGATAGATGAATATAGATCTAGCTTTTAGGGTAGTGCAGTTTAAATTACCTTGCGACCAAGAAACAAAGCTCAAAATGCCAAAGAATTTACATGAGGAAGACGAGTCGACCTCAAAGACTAAATAAATAAGAAGAGGCAGATGGAATCACATCCCCAGGCTTTCCTGTTTTAATTATTTAAGCTAAACCCATAAGAACCAGTGTCAGACCAGTTATCTGAGCTGAACAAATGAGTGGCAATCAAATGTATTTCCAATGTGAATGAACCTCCTATTTGCCATCAGAAATTTAAATAAAAAACTAAACATGCATTTTACTTATTAAAGTTATAACATAAATGGCAACCAGATGTACAGTAAATTTCTTCATCTTTCATGCTTAGAAGAACAAACTTGAATAGAAGGGATCAATTTGCTGGTCCCAACTAAAATTTTTCAGGACAGAACCTCTGAATTACAAGGACATCTGCAGACCATCAATGGATGAGTTGACAATAATTTTTCTTCTGATATCTGAGCGACAATAGTGCAATGTTCTAATTTAGAAGAATGGATTTACTAACAAAACATTCTTAATCCTCTAGTGGTCAGTTTCCGACCTCCTCGAGATCACGCCACGTGTCTATCCAGCACCCAAGCAGGCGCGTAACACTTGGTCACTTTCAGAACCTCCGAGTGAGAGTCCTCATTCAATTCAAACTCCAAGCAATTCATATAAGATGGAGATTAAGTCAATTACAAGCACCCCAATCTCCAGATTAAATTTTCATTTGAACCCGGCCGTTACAGCTCGGGATAGATCAACCACAAGACGCAGACTACCTGATAAAGATGGACTCTCGCCAAACCAATTCAAATCTAGATGTTCAGCTCTAACCACCTCTGAAATAAGTGGTTAAGTTTTTAAACAGAACTGAACTCGGCAGCCTTATCCAACATACACTAGAAATAAGTGGTTAAGTGTTTAAACAGAACTGAACTCGGCAGCCTTATCCAACATACACTACCTATATAAATAGTAGATTCCTTCCAACGTGGAGGAGAGACTATCAATTCATCCCAGAAACTCTAGTTCACGAGATAGGACTGTTGGCCCAGAGGCCTTCCACTCTAGTTTTGATGATGATGAACTCATGTAGTTATGTTTACTAATAATCTTGTGATGTTTAGTTTCAGATACTTAACCAAGATATTAGTAAGTGATTAGCTTCAATAAAGGTGTTTTGGAGCTTCTCACATGGTGATTCAAGAGCCCGAGCGACAAAGTCATATCTAGCACTCGTTGGAGTCAAGCTCGGTGGATCACAGTTTGGATCGAGTCGACTTGAAGACAGAGTTCGTCAAGAAGACTTCGGTACATAGTTTTGTTTTTGTTTTTAGATCCATTTGTAAAGACTAGATAGTGTGATATGCTCAAGTTCACAACACACACTTGTTTAAGTTTCATGTTTATTGGTTTTCGGTTTTTGTTTTAACCAATCTTGGTTTTCATGAATAGATAGTATCAACAAGTTTACATGGTTTAATGTATATTAGATTTGTTCTATATACATCTATGCTTCATATTTTAAACAAACTTAGTTTGATAGTCTATTTCATGAGTTTTGGTGTTTTGGTATTTTAACAAAACATAATTCGGATTTAATATCAAAAACAATGATATATATATCTTTCATGTATATTGGACTTATATCCATATGCAACATGCTTCAATGTTGTTTCATATCATGTTTTTGTATTTTGATGAGTTTTGAAAAAATCGGATTTCCATTTGAAAAATTCAAGTTTTAGAAAATACGGATTTTGGTTTTCGGCAAAATTTTCATAACACAAAAATGGTTCAAAAAGTTTGAAATATGTGTTGAAATTTTTCACACATGTTTTATTTTCAAAGTATTATACTGAACTTATTTTTGTGAATTTTTAGAGATTTTATGGGAATTTTTAGGATATTAAAAACTCAAGTTTTAAGTCCTGATTTGCTGCTTGCCAGGCTCTGGCGGTCGACCGGACCGATCGACCGACATGCACAAGGTTGTGCACGCTGACCAGCCACTTGAGCCGGTGACCGGGCGGTCGACCGACTGTAAGTGTCCCACTCTCGGGTGGGGGCGGTCGACCGTGAGCAAGGCACGGTCGACCGAGCGGTCGACCGGCCAGAGAGCAATTTGCTCTCTGGATTGGCACGGTCGACCGGGCGGTCGACCGGCAGGCTCAACGGTCAAATTTTTGACTGTTAGCCGGTCGACCGGAAGGCCAATTCTAGCCTAGTCAGCAGCCAACGGGCAAATCTGTTTTGGGGGTTATATATACCCCATTTGTAGGCTGTTTTGGTCAAGATTTTTAGAGTGAAAAATTTCAGATCTCTTCTAGTGTTTTAAGCAAAAAGTTTTGAGTTCAAATTTCTATTCTCTATTTTGTTTTTAAAGTGTTTTTATTTCAAAGAAAATAGTCTTTTGAGAATTGGTTTTTGATCTAAAAATTCTATATCTATTTGGTGTTTTTCCCAAGTGATTTTCTTTGATCAAAACACTTTGTTTTCCACACTTGAGCTATATCATTCTATCCTATCTATAGAATCTTTTTATTTGTGGGAAAATTGTTTGTAGTTGAGATAAACCACCAAGTGTTATACCCTCCCTATTTGTGATATCTCTCTTGTGTAGAGGTTGATTTTGGAGTGGTGGTTAGCTCCCTCTAGTGAGAGGTGAAGTTGTGGTTGGCTCCCTCTAGTGAGAGGTGGAGATTGTTGTGTTTAGCTCCCTCTAGTGAGAGGTGGAGTTTGTGTTGGAATTCCTCAAGTGTGAGGTGATTGTGTTGTATTGGCTAAGTGCCTACCCCTCTTGTATGAGGTGGTGTTTGTGTGGCTTTGTTTCTAGCCTCTAAGTGTAGAGGTGGTGTTTGTAATTGAGAGAGGAGTTATGTACTCCCGATTGTAATTACCCAAATCCTCAGTGGAGGTTCCCTGCGTGGGAAGTCCTGTGTGGACGAGATAGTGAACATCCTTCTGTGTGAAGGCGGGGACGTAGAGCAGTGGCTCGAACCTCGAAACAAATTACTTGTGTTTGCGTTTGATCCATTGTCTCTCTAACTCTCTCTCTCTTTTATATTGTGCCTTGCATCATTTCATATTGTCAGATCATACTTATATGCTTGGCTTGTTTGTATGTGCCTCACTTGTGCTTAACCACGAGAGCTTCATATAGCGTCTCAACTCTTATTCAGAGAAATCAAGAGCAGTTAGTCCAGAGCCCTTCACCGGGAATTCGGCTGCACTCGTTGGTTGCATTAAGTGTAGTTGCAATTAAGTTTTAATTTTCGCATTTAGTTCATTAAATTAGCGGTACACCTATTCACCCCCCTCTAGGTGTACTTTCAATTGGTATCAGAGCCTACGCTCCTGATATTTGGTTTAATCACCTAGGAGTGTGATCTTGGTTAGCTAATCTATCATTTGCATTTGCACACTTTTATTGTTTGCACACACTCATGGATTGCTTGTCACCTCCCATGTTTGATGTCTCCAACATTGACATGTGAAAATTTAGGATGTTCCTGTATTTGAAAACCCTAGGCTTGCATGTTTTCCTTACCGCTACCAAGAAATCCTATCTTGGTAATAGCAAGCATATAGAGGCCAATACACAAGCCCTTGAGGCACTTAGAAGCACGCTTAATAAAGAATATTGTGCTTAGTTACTAACTGTGATTCCGCCTTTGCAGCGTGGAACACGTTGACCTCCTCCAAGCTTCAATTGCCAATTCAAACGGAGGATGAATCTAGTAGAGAATCCGAGCAACAATGCTACATGGTCCAAGGGAATAACTTCATGAGGTATATTCGGAATCTCAATTAGATACTGATGATGTTTGTTCTTCAACTAATGACTATGTTGATCCCAATGCCTTAAATGAAGAACTATCTATTGTATGTGAAAAATGCTAGAAAAATAAATCTTTTGAAAAAGAAGAGTTTTGAACTTAACAAAGAAAATAAGGATTTATGTTCAAGACTTGATTTGGTTTTGCAAGAGAAGGAAGAGATTTCAAGTGAACGTGATTCGCTTAAATCCCAACTAGATCTTGCTCTAAAAGAAAATGAATTCTTGAAAAATAAAAATGATTGTAATGATATTTTGAAGAAAAGTGAAAACTTGTCTTCAAAAGTTGATTTTGTTTTAAAAGAGAATAATTCTTTGAAAAACAAAATAAATTTGATTTCACAAGAATTAAAAGTTTATTTAAAGAAAAATGAATCTTTGAAAATTGATATTGATTCTCATGTTTGCCATGCTAGTGTAGCTTCACCATCTAGCTCACCTATTGCATGCCACACTTCTTTTATAATTGAAAATGATATAAATTTGTTAAAGAAGAATATGGATTGTTTGGGCTCCACTTTGAGCCAATGTGCCAGGAACCATACACGTTTGGAATCTATGTTTCGAAAGAAACAAGTTTCATCTATGCATGCACACAAACCACGGCATACACATGCTCCCCACGGTCACATCCATCACACTTTGTATGCTCATGTGTATACTTGTATACATTGTGGACGTAAGGGCCACCTTGCTAAATTTTGCTATGATAGAGTTCATGATGTAAATTTAGCAACTAAATTTGTTTGGGTTAGGAAAGAAACTAACCCCCATGGACTCAAAGAATGTGGGTACCAAAGACCACCCCTATTGTATTTGATGTAGGTGTGGGCTCTCGCATGACGTGAGAGTGATGGTATCTTGAGGTGGATGCGTTCCGAGCTTAAAGAGAACAATTTGGATGCATCACTTTCAAGGGATGTTTGGTGGGAGGACCACCTTGTTTTGGAGACTTGGAGAGTTGCCTTCTAAGTTTTGGTAACGATCTCTTACTCCTCATTTATTGTTTACATGCTTTTCATATTGTTCATTTTTAGCATGTTTTGATGTTTTATGATTAGTATGTTATATGCCATGAGATTTAGATTAGTGATATACATGTTTAGTTATTTGAGACAATCATGTTTAATATGGATTTATATCTTTGTGTTCTCACATTTGTTTTAACTAATGTGTATGTCCTAGATCTATGCATGTGCATGTACATAATGATCATATGTATGTTTATGAGTTTTTATTTTGTTTTCTATGCTTCTTGTTTGATTACATGTTTAGATGTTAGTTTTCATTAAAACTTGGTTATATACTTGTACAACTAATGAGCCACAAATAGATTACTATATGTTTGTGCTTAAACGATCATTTGTACCCATTAGATGTACTAGTATAGTCTAGTTTTGATGATTCAAACATTTTGACTTGTATTCCTATTTTATCCATGTTTTTTTTATGTTTGTGTTTTAACTTCATGTATATGTCTATTTTGTCCAAACTATTGGTTATACATATACATCCTTTGAACCACTTGCCTTCATGCATATACTTTTGTGGACTCGTTATGTTTTGGATATGTATGTATACTTTAGTTTGTACAAGACATACATATGCCTTGAAGATTAAACCGTTTTGATGATTTTCATGTTTAACAAGGAATTTCATAATTGAGCTAAATTGACTAGTTTCATGATTATATGTTTCACATTACACTTGTACACTCACCTTATTATTGTTTTCTCATGATTTTGTTTTCATGAGTCATATATGAGCTTTATATCCTTTGAGTGTTTAGTGATCATGTGATTTACATGTTTTTCATAGAATTTATTTTTGTTTTATTCCTTACTTGAAGGATTTCGTACTAGTTTTCAAAAAATTTCTTATACTAGTTCGTATTCTTCATTTTGGAAAAGTTTTCAAACATATTCTATTTTTCCAACCTATTTTTGAAAACCCTTTCCATATACGGGCGGTTGGCTGGGCGACCATGCCTTATATGCATCTTATTGAAAATCCTTTTAAACATGTGCATGATATGGGCGGAAAGGTAATATGAGTTATATACTTGATCTTATTATGTTTTCAATTAGTGTCATTGGATCTTTTCAATTCGTATCACTATTGACATTCTTTTTGTATACTCATATATGTTTTTATATATGTATGCTTTCAATTTCAAATAGTATCAATTTCGATTGGTATTTAATTTTACATACATATATATGCTTTATTTGTGCTTACTATATCTCTATATCTTTGAGCACAAATTTTGGCTATGCTAAGCTTGATTTCTTTAATGACTATTATATTTCAATTGACTATGTTTCAATTGGTATCTCAAACAAGCTTATGCATTATTTTATTTGGTATTTCATAAAAGGGGGAGAAAATTCACGTTTCTACTTTCAATTGGTATTTCACCTTTCAATTGGTTTTGGTATTCTACTCATACACCTTATGTTAAAAATGATTGGAAAAAAAAGATATTGATTATTTTTGGTATCATATGCCTTTAATGAGAAATTACTTTTCAATTGGTACTAATCTTTATAAATTGATATCAAGATTACCTATAAGTTTTACTTTCAATTGGTATGTTTTATTGATATCAAAATGTTTGGTTGAATTGCTAAAAATGATTTATTTACTTACAATTGGTATTTAATTGGTATTTATTTACAATTGGTATCAATTGGTATTTAAATCTATATTTGTTTTATATACCACATTGTGTACTTTCAATTATGTACTTTCAATTGGTATATCTCATTGATATCATGATGCACTCAATTGATATACTTTTTCTTTCATTGGTATCAAGAAAGTTTTATTTTTGATTTCACCCCTTATTGATATTTTTTTGTTTAAGACAAAAAGGGGAGAATATTATTTTCTTTGACTCCTTTGTTGATGATTGACAAAAAGGGGGAGAAAGATTTTGAGTTTTATATGCATATTTGTGTTTTTGCATATATTGAGTTTTATGTATATGAGAAAAATGATTTGATTTGAGAGTTTTAAACAAAAAGAGAAGGTTTTTGAAACATATGTTCGATTCATGCATGATGATGCATATTCATGTTTAGTATTCATTGTATATATCTTATGTTTATTGCTATGCATGAGTTAAGGGGAGCTTCCTTGAAGCTTAACTTTAATCCATGCATATATATAACTCCATGAGTTTTGTTATCATAAAAAGGGGGAGATTGTTGGCCCAGAGGCCTTCCACTCTAGTTTGATGATGATTAACTCATTTAGTTATGTTTACTAATAGATGTTTAGTTTCAGATACTTAACCAAGATATTAGTAGGTGATTAGCTTCAACAAAGGTGTTTTGGAGCTTCTCACGTAGTGATTCAAGAGCCCGAGCGACAAAGTCATATCTAGCACTCGTTGGAGTCAAGCTCGGTGGATCACGATTTAGATCGAGTCGATTTGAAGACATAATTCGTCAAGAAGACTTCGGTACATAGTTTAGTTTTTATTTTTAGATCCATTTGTAAAGACTAGATAGTGTGATATGCTCAAGTTCACAACACACACTTGTTTAAGTTTCATGTTTATTGATTTTCGGTTTTTGGTTTAACCGATCTTGATTTTCATGAATAGATAGTATCAACAAGTTTACATGGTTTAATGTATATTAGATTTGTTCTATATACATCTATGCTTCATATTTTAAACAAACTTAGTTTGATAGTCTATTTCATGAGTTTTGGTGTTTTGGTATTTTAACAAAACATAATTTCGGATTTAATATCAAAAACAATGATATATATATATCTTTCATGTATATTGGACTTATATCCATATGCAACATGCTTCAATGTTGTTTCATATCATGGTTTTGTATTTTGATGAGTTTTGGAAAAATCGGATGTCCATTTAAAAAATCCAAGTTTTAGAAAATACGGATTTTGGTTTTTGGCAAAATTTCCATAACACAAAAATGGTTCAAAAAGTTTGAAATATGTGTTGAAATTTTTCACACATGTTTGATTTTCAAAGTATTATACTGAACTTATTTTTGTGAATTTTAGAGATTTTATGGGAATTTTTAGGATATTAAAAACTCAAGTTTTAAGTCCTAATTTGCTACCTGCCAGGCTCTGGCGGTCGACCGGACCCAGAGTCGGTCGACCGCACCGGTCGTCCGACGTGCACAAGGTTGTGCACGCTGACCAGCCACTTGAGCCGGTCGACCAGGCAGTCGACCGACTGCACGTGCCCCACTCTCGGGTGGGGGCGGTCGACCGGACGGTCGACCGTGAGCAAGGCACGGTCGACCGAGCGGTCGACCGGTCAGAGAGCAATTTGCTCTCTGGATTGGCACGGTCGACCGGAAGGCCAATTCTGGCCTAGTTAGCAGCCAACGGGCAATCTGTTTTGGGGGATATATATACCCCATTTGTAAGCTGTTTTGGTCAAGATTTTTAGAGTGAAATTTCAGATCTCTTCTAGTGTTTTAAGCAAAAAGTTTTGAGTTCATATTCATATTCTCTATTTGTTTTTAAAGTGTTTTATTTCAAAGAAAATAGTCTTTTGGGAATTGGTTTTTGATCTAAAAGTTCTATATCTATTTGGTGTTTTTCCCAAGTGATTTTCTTTGATCAAAACACTTTGTTTTCTACACTGAGCTATATCATTCTATCCTATCTATAGGATCTTTTTATTTGTGAGAAAATTGTTTGTGGTTGAGATAAACCACCAAGTGTCATATCCTCCCTATTTGTGATATCCCTCTTGTGTAGAGGTTGATTTTGGAGTGGTGGTTAGCTCCCTTTAGTGAGAGGTGAAGTTGTGGTTGGCTCCCTCTAGTGAGAGGTGGAGATTGTTATGTTTAGCTCCCTCTAGTGAGTGGTGGAGTTTGTGTTGGAATTCCTCAAGTGTGAGGTGATTGTGTTGTATTGGCTAAGTGCCTACCCCTCTTATGTGAGGTGGTGTTTGTGTGGCTTTGTGCCTAGCCTCTAAGTGTAGAGGTGGTGTTTGTAATTGAGAGAGGAGTTGTGTACTGCCGATTGTATTTACTCAAATCCTCAGTGGAGGTTCCCTGTGTGGGAAGTCCTGTGTGGACGAGATAGTGAACATCCTTCTGTGTGAAGGCGGGGACGTAGAGCAGTGGCTCGAACCTCGAAACAAATTACTTATGTTTGCGTTTGATCCATTGTCTCTCTAACTCTCTCTCTCTTTTATATTGTGCCTTGCATCATTTCATATTGTCATATCATACTTATATGCTTGGCTTGTTTGTGTGTGCCTCACTTGTGCTTAACCACGAGAGCTTCATATAGCGCCTCAACTCTTATTCAGAGGAATCAAGAGGAGTTAGTCCAGAGCGCTTCACCGGGAATTCGGCTACACTCGTTGGTTGCATTAAGTGTAGTTGCAATTAAGTTTTAATTTCCGCATTTAGTTTATTAGATTAGCGGTACACCTATTCACCCCCCCTCTAGGTGTACTTTCAAGGACGACCCACCGTTGTAACTTCCTCTGAATTATAATGGAACTCTCTCTCTCCCTCTCTGTGATTTTTTTCTCTTAGAGTTTTCTCGTAAATCTTGGTGTTTGCTCTGGTTTGATCTCTCTAATTTCTTTGTTAATCCCCCACATTTTGGTACGTGGATAAATTCCTTAGGAATTACCCATTGCAAATCCAAATGAATTAAAAGGCATCAAAATTATCGTATGATAGATCAAAAGGAAAATATTATAGGAAGTGCACTGTCCAATAACTCAGTGTCATGGTTCTGTAATTCAACAGTTTTCTTGCTGGCTGATATTGAAGAGGGAAGTATCTGTTTCCACAACATGTCCTATAACCCATCTTACAAGGCTATTTGTATCAATCCCTACTGACAAAGGGCCTTTCTAGAGGCTTGACCCCTTCCACAACAGAAGGAAAGACCCCATACTTGAGCCAGGGAAGCAAAACTGTCCAACACAGTTCAGAAGGCTCTTATATAACTTACCCTGTTTAAAAATGAATCATGATGACATCCTAGCTTAATTCATAGTCAAGTGGAGAAAGGCCAACTGGAAGTGGTCCTGTACTTCTAAAAAAATTGTCCATCCTATTTTGATGTCAAAGCATTATCAATCCTATGCTGAATTTCAAATCATTATTTCGAACATGATATTGTTTTATAATAAATTTCCCAACACATCTATTTGGTTACTTTTTCCAGTACCATAGAGATTAAAACAATCTGTTGAAAATAAATGTAACAAATGTACATGTTATGTTAGACATCATTTGTTAAATATAACAAAGTTTTAAAACCTCAAAGAACCAGCTGTTGACAGAGAGAATTTTGACATGGGACAAGGTGGAAATGAATCGCTTCGATCGTTGACGATTCTCAAATGGACGGCTTTTAGAGGAAAGAATAGCAGCCTCTTCCAAATTCTCCAATCCTTCCAATGATTTAACCTTTAATAGATCACCATCGTACATGAGGCAGCGAAGTTGAGGTGCCCAAACAACCTCGAACTGGTCAAGACCTTCGCTACTGTTCAATGTCAAGCTCCTCATTGTTGGGGAGAGGATCACAACCCGAGTCAACTGCCTACAGCCACAATGAAGTTAAATGTGCTAACTCAATTAGGCTAAAGGTTAAATCTCAGGATTTGGACCGAAAAATACAGAATGAACCGAGAACAAAATTACCACAATGATGCATTAAAAAATGATATAAATTCATGATATTTGCATTTTATGATACTAAGATATTAACACTATAGTCTCTTAATCAACAAAAACAAAGAGTAGTTATTAGCATGATCCATGCAGTACCAAAAGACTAACTTCAAATACATGAATCTGTCAAATTCACCACTATTAAAGAAAAAACAAGTTAATATATTAAAAAAAACATTCTCACATGTGATATCTAGCAACAATACCATTGGGTACCATTGACATCAGAGGTGATATGGCATTGTCTTTGAATGTGGTTGTGGAAAAATCAAAGGAGCGGACTAACTTGTTATAGCTTTATGTATAACCCAGGAGGATTCCTGGTGGACCCACAATGTTTATCAGTTCTTGAAAGGAATTGCAAAGACTCATCCATTACTTTAAGAACAAGCAAATTATATAATGGGTAAGGGATCATCCAGCAGGTGCTAGTAGGACAGACAGTGCTCATATATATCCGTGAAAGATGAATTTGCCGGCTGTTGGCTGGCGACTAATGTTACTTGGACATGGGACATATATCAAGTTTGAGTGTCAGTAAACATCACCAAATTTGATAAAGTAGGATGTGGAATACGTGTGTCTAACTAACTATCTACTTGGTTCATATTTAGAGGAGACACTAGTTCTCTTCAACACTACTTGTTCGCCTAACATGAACGTAAGTTAAATAAAAACTATCAATTTGTCTATATATAGTTGATCCATACTCCCTTGTTTAGTGGAGAAATAAAGTCGGTTTAATTCTACTTGTTTGCCTATCATGACATTGACATGAAAGAAAAGGATAACGAAGAATGAGTTTCAGAGGTTTGCAGACACAAAACCAGTAAACGGTCAAAATAAAGTCAATTCACTGATTCCTCAATAGGAATAGCATGATGACCTAACAATGACTCAGATAGACGGCAAATGTAGATGGGAGAGACGGGTTTTCTCGGTTAAGTCTACACATAGATGGCCAAACTTTTGGGGAGGAGCTCAACCAATATATCTCTTCCTGATTTGGAAGATCAGGGTACCACTGTAATACAAGCATAACAGATCGATCAACTCATCTCGCAGTATGATTCATTTGTTATAGAAGAACACTACATGACTACAATAAAGCAGATGATTTTGAATATCTATTACGGACTTCAATTGTAGCTAGTAATCCTAATCTATAATTCGAGAAAATCAAGTTTGCTGATTGCCCCATTAAGGTTATAGATCATAAAGTGCTGAGTAAATTTTATAATTTCACTTCAAAAAAAAAAAAAATCTATGAATCCCCACACTAAATAATCAAAATCAAAATTTAGGTTATGAATCAGAAGACCTAACGATCTAACCTGCATCCACTGATGGCTAGGGTTTCAATCCCAGGGCACAACGAGAGGAGAGCATTGAGCGCATCATTCCCAACATCAACATAAGCAAGAACCAGCGTCTTCAACCATTTGAACATGTCAATTGAACCCAGCTTCACCAAACTCGAACTGATGGTAAAATCACTCAGCTTGAGGGTGGAGAGGGATCGGCACTCGAACAGCACCCGCGGGATCTCAGAGCGAGACGCCCCGCTGACGGCGAGCTCCTCGATGTCGCGATCGGCGACAAAGCGGATCCAGCGTCGGAGGGCAGAGGAGGGGTGGGGGACATCTCGGAGGGTGAAGGCAACGGAGTGAAGCTTCTCTATTCGGGAGGCGAGGAGGAGGCAGTGGTCGACGACGGGGAAGTCGCCAAGGGCAATGGCGATGGATGGGGTTATGTAGAAGCGGAGGGTGGGGTTGGTCGACCAGAGGCGGCGCCAGCGGGCGGAGAGGGCGGAGGTGCGGACGGAATCGTCGAAGGGGAGGAGGGCGAGGATCTTGTGGAGGATGTCGTCGGGGAGAGCGCTCAGGCGATCCTTGGCCGCCGTTGCTTGGTTGCCGCCGTTGTTTGGCTGCGATTGCTTTGGTCGCCATTGCTTGGAGAAATCTTTGGTCGCCATTTCTCTCTTCTTGCGGTTTTGGAAGGGGCCAAGGGTTTTAGCCTTTAAGGGGTTTGTTTTTGGGGATTTATTTCCTTTTTCTTTCCTTTTTATTTTATTTTATTTTTCTTTCTTTTTCTAATTCTTTTTTTTTATTTTCTTTTTCTTTCTTTTTCTTTAAGGGGCTGTTTGGTTGCAAGGAAGTGGGCGGAAGTAAGAAAATAGGGAAGTACGATTGCTCACTTCCCTCTCTATCCAAACACCGGAAAAGAAAAATAAGAAAACCCCTTTTCCTTTTCTCTTTTCTCTTTTACACAATCATTTCCTCACTTCCAGAATGTTACAGTTAATTTTGTGGTCATGTAAATCTCATTTGTAATAAGTTGCAGCACAAGATAGCTAATTTTTTTATCATGTAAATCTCACTTGCATTCTAATTATAGTTCATTTTTTATTTTTCTTAATTAATTTTTATTTTAATATTATTTTACGGTCAACTTTGTGGTCAACTTTTTCACTTTCACTTTCATATTACCATCCAAACACTGGAAAAGACAAAATATTTTCCAAATCACACTTTTCAACGACATCCAAACACTGAAAAACTTACTAACCAATTCTCAAATTTCAAAGGGAATTATTACCACTTCCTCAATTCCTCACTTCCTCACTTCCACCCTTAAAGATTAAGTTGTGTTGTAGGCTTGTAGATCGGCGTGAACAAAATTCGAATTTACAGAGGTCTTGTTCAAAAAACTAATCTTATTACTGTGTTACAATAGCACTTGGAAAAAAATTATATGTTGGCAAAAAAATAAACTACTTAACATAAGCTTGACTCATCTCTTCCCACGAGGAACAATAACATCGTACTCCCAGAGTTAGGTTTGTTTTGTAAATGTTGCCATACTAAGAAAATGGACATATCACCATTGTAAAAATCTAATTTTATTACTTCTTCGTGTAAAATTAAAGAAAATAAATAAATTAATAACTTCAACCCAAAAAGAACCTAAATATATTATAAATATGTGAGTCTAGATGAATTTATTAGTTTTATGAAATTTATGCATTTAAAATTGAGGCGTTTGGCAACACTCCTTATGTCGAATCGTACTTAGAAAAAAAAACTCAACTTCATAATTTTATTCGTTTCAGCCATCTCTTTTTCTAAGTAAGGATATGCGCCGACGTATCAAGCGTTGAAGCGCTCATCAATGACGAAAGACAAAAATACCCCTAAGTAATCGTTTCGAAAATGTTCTATTTCTGAGGACTGTGATTATGATCGCAATCTTCACAAAATGATCACAGTATGGAGGACTGCGATTATGATCGCAATCCTCACAAAAATGCCTTATTTATGAGGACTGCGACTATGATCGCAGTTCTCACAAAATGATCGCAACCATATTTCTGAGGATTGAGATAATGATCGCAGCCTCATAAATGTACTATTTATGAGGACTGCTATCAAGATCGCAGCCCTCACAAAAATATCATATTTTTGAGTCTTTATATGATGATGATGATCATGATCACAATCCTCTTTATTAGGATTACAATCGTGATTGCCATATTCACAAAAATATTTGTATTTCAGTCTTTATGAGGACAGTGACCAATCATAATTGTAGTCCCACAAAATGCCTTATTTTTGAGGTTTTGTGATGACTGCGATCTCACAAAATATCATATTTATAAGTCAATCCTCACAAAGCTCATCGCGAGCACGAAATAAAACGAGATTTGCAAAAAGATCGATTCAAAAAAAAAAATTTAGGGGCCGACCACGAGAGGGGGCCCCGCCCCCTTCCAACCCCTACGACGACCTGACTGTGCAAGTCGGTCTGCGAATTGCTCTGCATCAGAATCAAGGCTAAGGGGTGAGTAACGTCAAGTACAATAGGGAAGGATAAAATATGAAATAAAAATATATAAATAAGTGGTGGTTGAGAGGAATCAGTTTTTGATGACGTGAATGAGATCGTAGCGAATCAAATTTTGATGTTAAGTTTTTTTTTTTTTTAATTACGAAGTAAAGTAGGTGACTGTAACGAAATATTCCTTTAAAATATAAATTTGATGGGCTTTTTTATTGTTATTGAGGTCCGGCTCAGTGGGAGTTACAGGATCTTAGGTTTAAGATCGGTCTATAGCCTTACCTAAACACTAAATAATAACGTAATATTTGTAGTAGTAATAATAATAATAGTGATTATAATAGAATAGGGTTTATAAGAATTTCAATTAAATTACAGTTTTTATTTGATGGCTAATCATTCAATAAACAATAGTCCTAATTTTACAAGTTAATCGTATACTTGCATTTAGATGCGCGAAAATTTTATAACTGGCATTCTAAATGTTTTTTCTCGCATAGATAATTTAGGACTAAAAACTGGGTGATTATTAGATATTAATAAATTTGATTAGGATTTATTAAGTTTTGAATGCAGTTAAATTTAAATAGACTTCAACATACAATTAGTTATACTGATTTTGATAGAAATTGCAAATATGTAAAAAGAATTAAGAAATAAAGTTTAACTTGATACATAAGAGACTAAAACACATTCTCCTTGTTTTATTCTGTTTATGTGCAGAAGAACGAGAGATAATCAGAAGATAACATTATTCCTTAATTCCTTCTACACTAAATAAATTCGCTGCAGTCTTTTCTCGAAAAGGAAAGAAAAATCATGGGTTCATTATTTTATAGTTTACGGGAATTATTTAGTTGCTCTTTATCATAACTAGGGGTGGCAGACGGGTCGCGACCCGTCAGACCCGACCCGACTCGACTCGAATTTACCGGGTCTGCGCTAATCGGATTTGGGTCGTAATCGGGTCGACCCGCCTGACCCGATTATTAAATGGGTCGGGTCGACCCGAACCCGTCAGACCCACCAGACCCGATTATTCTCTCTCCTCCTCGGCTTCCTTGACCTGTCGACCATCACCATAATAATATTGCACCCTCGGACTTGGGTAAGCCTATGATGAAATCCATAGAGATGCTCTCTCACGGTCGCTTTGGAATCGGCACGAGCTCTTTGGCAGTTCGAGAACTTGATCGAGAAGTTCCATCATGAGAAAACTCAGCGATGAGGTCATTGCTCGAATAGGTGGGGGAGAATGTCACGAACCGCTCCATCTTTGTACACTTGGGCCCATATTGGACTCATTTGGGCTCATCCCATGTGGTAGAGTGGGCTAGGATAATATTGTAAATACCATGTAAAGAGAGATATTCTCTAAAAGATTCCCCTAGAGAGATATTCAATGGAAGATTCCTAGAGGGATACTCCCAAGAAGGATATTTCATAAAAGATTCCTAGAGGATTCTAGAATAGCCAAACCCGATTATTCTCTCTCCTCCTTGGTTTCCTCATCTCAATCTCCTCCGCCGCCGCCCACCTCCTCCTTTTCGCCTAAATTAAACGATCTCCTCCGCCCGCCTAAATTAAACGATCTCCTCCGCCGCCGCCTCCTTGGCTTCCTCATCTTGATCTCCTCCGCGCCGTCCACCTCCTCCTTTTCGCCTAAATTAAACGATCTCCTCTAGAATAGCCAGACCCGATTATTCTCTCTCCTCCTTGGCTTCCTCATCTCAATCTCCTCCGTCGTCGCCCACTTCCTCCTTTTCGCCTAAATTAAACGATCTCCTCCGCCCGCCTAAATTAAACGATCTCCTCCGCCTCCGCCTCCTCGGCTTCCTCATCTCGATCTCCTCCGCGCCGCCCACCTCCTCCTTTTTGCCTAAATTAAACGATCTCCTCTGCCACCTCCCATGGCCTCCTTTTCGTCTAAATTAAATTTTCAAAAAATATATGTGAGCCCAATTTCGAACCCATAATCTCTAGTGTGTGAATTTAGTGTGATGACCAATTATATTAAGGCTTAATAATCGGGTCAAACGGGTCGGGTCGACCCGACTAAGTCCGGGTCGGGTCTGGGTCTGAATTTTTGACCCATATAATAATCGGATCGGGTTGACCCGACCCTATTATTTTATGGGTCAAGCACTAATCGGGTCGGGTCGGGTGCCAATCATAACTGTCTTTCCTCCGTAGTTACAAAAGTTACAAAATTTTAGAGAAAAGTTGATCATATAGAATTATGATATCTTTGTTGTTGTTGTTTCTGTGAATTAGACTTGATAGATTTCAAAAGAATTCCAAGTAAATGAAGTAGTACCATTATTAAATATATTAAATATATCTATCGTAAACATTTACATCTAAAATTATAGGTATACCTATTGTGATAGCAAAAAAAAATTACCACAATATTATAAATATTCATTACGACTTCAAATAGAGGCACGTATTTGTTGCCTCCGATTGACAATTTTATTGTAGTGAAAATACATATGCTGCAAAGATACGTACGCAACTTTGCATGCGAGTGTGATCAGTGAGAGGAATGCTCGCTTGTAGCATCCTCTATCATTTGGATCGAGAGTCGATCAGATGAAACACAATGATAACAACAATATTCATCTTAAGAAAAAGATTTGTATTCTAAATCCTTGTGTTATGCTACAAAATCTAGCTAGCTAGGTAGCAAGTTAGATTATATGAGCAAAGATCCACCATAGAGTATTAATATGAACCTGGGCATCAATAAAGGGCACTCATTATTAGCATATCATGATCGTGGGAGCAAAATGTTGCAATATTGGAACATAAACCAAAGAACTAATTCCCACAGTGAAAAGATATCCCTCTGCAGGCTACTCTGCAGGCTAGTCCATTGCAATGCTTAATGCGTACACTATAGAGATGTGTATACATGGTGACTCATGAACACTGGTTGTGTTGGCGTTTGAGTCGAATAAATAGTCTCACGTCGGTCAGACATGGGAATGGTCTTAAGTATATAAAGATTTGAACAACTCCACTGCTAGTTTTTTGGGATGGTGTCCCAAGTCCTTCAATCTATATCAGAGTCATCTCCCGAACTTAGTCATGTGTGTGGGTGATGCTCGATGTTGTTGATGTTGGTTCTGCCTAACAGGAATCAATCTGACAACTACTCAAGATCACTGATGTAACGGCCTAAATCTTATCTATTTAATTATTATTTCCTAAGTATATTAAGCGTCAGCTAGATAGGAATATATTTTTTTTATGATTCCTCTTTCTTAAATAAATACCAATAGTAATAAATATAATCATGGAATTAGTATTTATTTTTATGTTGTCATTTTGGGATTTATGGCACAAATGGGAATTCATAGAATATATATATATTGGTATTTTATGACAACATGTATATGATACTAGGGTATATGGGTGTATACCCTAAATAATTGCATTTAGGTATATTTAATGGTATTTCCAATAAGAGTATACTTAGAGAAATACTAAGTATTGTAAATTTTTTTTTTATTTTATTGACTTCTAGTTAGTGGAAGGGTAGGTTGCATGAGAGGGGTGAAGTGTAAGGCTAGGATCAATTTGATCCTAGCCTTGGCCAAGTGGCAAGCTTTGTGGGGAGGAGGCCTTGCTAATGTTGGGTTATTAGGGGCTTTGGTGCATAATGGGCAACCCCATTACCTCAGAATTGAGAAGAGTTCTCTTCTCTGTAAAACAAATCTCTCCACACCTGAAAACCTAAAAATCCTCCTCCCTCACAACTCCCTCTCCCTCTTTCAGTTGAGCCTCGGCCGGAGCCAAGGCTGTCCTCACGCCTCGCGCCACCACGCGGCCACGCCCAGCCGTGCGCGACCGCGCACAGCCTCGCGCGACCGCGCAGCCGCGGAAAGCCGCGCGATCGCGGCAATACCAGGCCGCGGGCCGGCCTGGTTTCGTCGGAGGAATCTCCTGTTGGCCGGAGTCGAGGAGAAGAGCCTGAACTTGGGTGGTGGAAGGGGAATGTCTGAAACCCTAATTTTTAGATTGTCCTAAAAACTCCCAATTTTCAGAAATCGAAATTGGGTAAAGGTAAATTCATGCTCCACTATTTCCTCCCTCTTGTGAGTTATTTTATAACTAATAGATTCATTGTCTTTTACTAGGAAATTGAGTAAAGGGATTGATCTAAGATTTCAAGTGGGGAACCCATCTATAATTGTGAGTAAATCTCCATACTCACTTTACACTTTTGATTTATGAATTATATATTTGGAAATTTATGTATGTGATGAAAAGGAATTTGAAGAAAGTATTATAGAATGGTGTAGAGTAGCATGCAAACTAATTCTACATGGAATTGGTACTATAATTACTCTCTTTTATTAGAAGGTAGTTGCATGTCAAGTATGGTGATGCATAGGTGAAGTATGTAGTGATGGATGTTTGCTAGAGTGTAAATATGCCTTAATAACTATGTTGCATGTTACGTATGTGTGATACTTAAGTTACTAATCATGATAACTAGCATTTCCGCATGAATCACAATTGTACAGATTACTATTGTTATACTTGTATAATATCATGATTGGGTGTGTGGGTGATACATGAACATGTCGGTTATGTAATCTTATCAAAACATACTAATTGGGTAACTTATGCAAAAGTACACTTTTGATATGCTATATGTGTTAATATATGATATATTGATTTTTTTTTTTATGATTGTTATATAAGGAGGAAGGGGCCGGGCGGGAGCCGGTAGGAGGGGGGAAGACGGTGAGAAATGTTTATGCATTCATATTATTTATATAAGGAGGAAGGGGCCGAGCGGGAGCCGGTAGGTGGGAGAAGACGGGGATCATGGGGGATCACGTATATACACATGAATACGTATGCTTATGCTATATTTATATGTCTTGTTGCATTTTTAGGAGGAAGGGGCCGGGCGGGAGCCGGTAGGCGGGAGAAGACGGGGTAAATTAGCACCCTATGATTAGGGTGATATGTGGATGTGTCCTACTAAGTAATTGAAGCATTGTATTAACGGTAATTAATAAGAAAATGAAAATGATTAGTACAGGCTAGGGCAAGGTAAGAACTTGTGCATAAGTCTATGGGGAACTTTTAGTAATCATAAAGAAGGCTAGCAATCATAACTTGCAATTGTCAAATCGGATAAGGAAGTACCTATATTCATGTAAAATTTAATATTCATGACATCATTTGTATAGTGGTTATGAAATTTACTCGCTGAGCCGTCGAGCTCATTCCCTTCATTTTGTTTTCCTTTTCAGGTCCGGATAAAGGTAAAGGCCTAATGTAGCTTGGAGTAATTATGAGCATGATGGCATGTCTTACAAGCTATTATTTTTTTTGTTGTTGCTCACTATGTGCACCTATGTATGTTCTAATTCAGAGATTCCTAGTCAAAAGTGTTTTTGTTGCTAGTATCCCATGTAATCCTCATCTTGTATTAGCATTATTGGAACTTGTGGTGCTTGGGATGTTATAAGTTTATGTATGGTGAATCATGTTGTGGTTTCATGTGATGTTGGATGCAGTTATAGTTATGTATGGAAAGCATATGATATAAAGTATATTGTGGAACTCTTTATGGTTGTAATATGGTGTTATTGGAGATCCTTTATACTTTGTGATATATAGGCCGTGTGGCAAAAATCCTTTTTGGATATAAGTAGGCCTTGGAGCCGAAATTGTTATACTTGTATGAGGAAAAAGGTGAAATTTTAGAGGAGATACTGCCGAAATTTTTAATAACTATTCTGTATGAAGAAAGAAAAATGGGAATAAAGATGTGTTATAGACTAATCTTGCTTATGAGAAACCGGGACCGTTACAGTTGGTATCAGAGCCTGGTTTAGGCAAGGTTAGCCTAGATAGATGTAGTATGTAAGACTGATTATGAAGTCATATGAGATTAAGATATGTGCTAGAGTAGTTTAGCTATGGGGTGATGGTATAGTCTTAGAGTATTTGACCCTGAAATGTAGGATATTTAACTGTTCTCTACATTTGAATGTGGGTACCCGCATACCTTAGTTCAAATGGATCTTGCAAGGGGTGCGGGCCCTTCTATAAGAAATTCCAGTGTTATGGGACACTGGAAAGGAAGAACAATCAAAATATCACATAAGTCAGGGTTAAACCTATTAGAAGGACAGTTGTGCTTAAGGAAAAATTTATGAAAGATCGGCATGGTTAAATAAGTGATGATTTGCTATCATGTCTTGATTGTATATTCATACAGATTATTGCTTTGGAGAGAATTGGAAGGCACATCGGCTAATATAAATGTCTTACTTCTACAGATGGGAGATTCTGAGATGACTGGATCATCGTCTGACGGTCCGGAGTCGGAAAGTTTAAGTTGGATCGCGGACCAAATGGACTGGGATTTTGAATCTGATGAGACCGATCCAAATGTCATTCTGAAAGGTTCCCCAGACAATTTAGATGCAAGGATTCGCATGGGGCAAGATGAGGAAGATGACATTAGTGAGGCAGAAAGCGCCATAAGAAATGCACCAGCAGCTGAGGACTTGGGAGTCCTACCTAATGAGGAGATGAACCCTGACGAAAGGATTTTCGTTGGGGGTATTTGGTGGAATTCCAGCTGGGTAGAAGATATGGACCTGTACGATGATAATGAAAATTGGGGATGTGATTTTGATGCTGTACTAGAGGAAGTAGAAGAAGAACCAGAAGAAGGGGATCCAGAAGAAGAGGATCCAGAAGAAGAACCAGTAGAAGAAGAACCAGAAGAAGGGGATCCAGAAGAAGAGGACCCAGAAGAAGACCCAGAAGAAGAACCTGTAGGGGACGACCGGGAGGAAAGCTCCTCGGGATCTAACGTAACCCCTTGATGGGAGTTTAGATGGGTGGCATTTTTGCTTTTGTTGTTTTTGCTTTTGAAGAAAAGGAATGTTGATTCACATAAGTGATATTTTTTTTGTAAAGAAAGTAGTTGTCAATAGCTATATGTGAACATGTGTCCCTTGATGTCTGCATTGGTATGTTTTGAATGAATGCAGTCATGCTAATGTATATGTTACCATGAAAACACTTTATGCATAAATGAAATCAGTGTTTTGTTTGTGAACTATTCTACTTTGTATCATTGAGTTACCATTGATTAAGTTCAACTATTCTTCTAGGTATTAGATGGATTTAAATTTTCCTCCATCCGATGCCAACTCGGAGGGCAACGTCCCATTGCACAGCGCAATTGGGAGCGTCCATCCCCCGGCAAGTCAAGAATTTCTGAGTGGGCAATCTAATGCTAATCGGGGAATGCCAGACAGAATCCCAGATTGGCTGCTGCAACTGGCAAGTGTAAACAACCCCCGTAGAGCTCTTGAACAATTTCAAAAGCTAAACCCACCAGCTTTCAGAGGAGGAGTTGACCCTATTCAAGCTGAAGAATGGCTCCGCCAAATTGAAAAGATACTGGATGTAATGGAATGTACTGAAAACCAGCGGGTATCTTTCGCCTCTTTCATGTTCCAAGGAGAGGCTGAGCGTTGGTGGGAGATGGTAAAAGGAGGAGCTAAGGCCTTGGGAAGGGAGATCTCTTGGAACTTCTTAGTTGCAAAGTTCAATGAAAAGTACATCCCTGGAGTAGTGAAGGACCGACTTGCGATGGAATTCCAAGAGCTAAAGCAAGAGAAATGGACAGTGAGTCAATATGAAGCAAAATTTACTCAACTGTCCAGGTATGCTGAGAAATTGGTGTCCGATGAGGAAGACAGGACAAAAAGATTCGTTAGGGGCTTGAGGCCAGAAATCAGAAGTAAGCTGATCCCTTTCCAACTGCAAGTTTATAGTCAAGCCGTGGAGAAGGCAATGGAAATTGAAAGGGACATGCAGGAGAATCAGGAGATGAGGACCAGGGAACTGCCCTATATGAAGCGCCCCCGGTATAATAATGCACCGAGTTTTGGAACTCAGTCCTTGAGGCCCGACAGAGGTACGGGATCTTCCATCATGCCCGCTCAGGGAAACAAGATGAACACATGGCCCAAGAATAAGGGATTACCCCATTCGGCATCACCAGTGTCCTCCCAACGCTCCAACTTTACAGGAAACCAGTGGTGTCCAAGGTGCAACCGAAGTCACACTGGCAGTTGCGCCGCTAGTAAGCAATGCTTTGCCTGCGGCAGAATGGGGCACATGAGGAGGGACTGCCCAAACTTGCATGGATACCCAGGAGCTAGCAGAGGAACGGGAAGACCAACCATGGGAATCGCCCCTACAACAGGAGGACCAGCTACCGCCTATCGACAACCTTTCAACAGAACTCGCTCGGCCATGACACAAGCATCTGTACAGCAACCCAGAGTTCAAGGAAGGATGAATGCAATCACTCAGCAGGAGGCTCAAGCATCCAATGCCGTGGTGGAAGGTACCGTCTGTGTATCCGATAATATTGCTCGAGTATTGTTTGATCCCGGTGCTACCCACTCTTTTATTTCGTCATCTTTTGCTGCAATTATTAACATGGAATCTGAACCATTGAGCTATCAACTAGTGGTGTCCACCCCTGTAGGCGCCAGAGTGACCACTAGCGAGTATTATAAGGGATGTAAAATCAGCATAGGTGAGATGAAGACACAGGCAGACCTGATTAAACTAGGAGAAATGGAGTTTGACATCATCCTAGGAATGGATTGGTTGTCGACATACCGGGTTCATGTAGACTGTTACCAAAAGAAGATAATTTTTAAGTTAGAAGGAACTCCCGAAAGAATTTATGAAGGGATGAAGAATAAATTTGCACTCCGGTCATTTCTGCTTTAAAGGCCACTAAGTTACTGAGGCAAGGGTGTCAAGGATTTTTGGCAACCCTTATTGGTGAAGAAGACATGAAAATTAAGATTGAAAACATAGAAGTTGCAAGAGACTATCCTGATGTTTTTCCGGAAGATCTACCCGGTTTACCCCAGATAGAGAAGTAGAATTTTCCATTAATCTCCTACCTGGAACAAGTCCCATATCCAGGGCACCTTACAGAATGGCACCCGCCGAAATGAATGAATTGAAGGACCAGTTGCAAGAATTGCTAAAGCTCGGGTTTATTCGGCCAAGTGTATCACCCTGGGGTGCCCCGGTATTATTTGTTAAGATGAAGGATGGGAGTATGAGACTGTGTATAGATTATCGAGAGCTGAACAAGGTCACTATCAAGAATCGATATCCATTGCCAAGGATTGATGACCTCTTTGATCAACTTCAGGGTGCCAGCATATTTTCCAAGATAGATCTAAGATCAGGGTACCATCAATTAAAGATCAAGCCGGAAGATGTTTCTAAGACAGCCTTTCGGACCAGATATGGCCATTATGAATTTTTAGTAATGCCATTTGGCTTGACCAATGCTCCAGCGGCATTTATGGATTTGATGAATAGAATTTTCCAGCCATACCTAGACCAATTCGTAGTGGTGTTCATTGATGACATACTAATCTATTCAAAAAGCAAAGAGGATCATGAGAGACACTTGAGGATAGTGTTACAATTATTGAGAGAGAAGCAACTTTATGCAAAGCTTAAGAAGTGTGAGTTCTGGCTAAATGAAGTTGGGTTCTTGGGTCACATCATTAATGAGGAAGGAATATCAGTGGACCCCGCAAAGATCGAGGCAATTAAGGGTGGCCTCAACCTACAAATGTCACAGAGGTGCGAAGTTTCCTAGGATTGGCTAGATATTACCGGAGGTTTGTAGAAGGATTTTCTAAGATAGCTGCACCCTTATCCCAGTTAACTAAGAAAGACCTCAAATTTCATTGGGGAGATGATCAGGAGAAAAGCTTTCAAGAACTAAAGGATAAGCTAACATCGGCTCCAATCTTAGCCATGCCCATTGGAAACAAAGATTATGTTGTTTTCAGTGATGCGTCAAAGTCAGGCCTGGGGTGTGTATTGATGCAGCATGGGAGAGTTATTGCATATGCTTCTAGACAACTAAGAAACCATGAGAAAAATTACCCAACCCATGATCTTGAGTTAGCTGCAGTCATTTTTGCCTTAAAAATTTGGCGGCACTACCTTTATGGTGTATCATGTGATATATATACAGACCATAAAAGTCTGAAATATATTTTCACCCAAAAGGAATTGAATATGCGCCAAAGAAGATGGTTGGAGTTGATGAAGGACTATGACTTAGACATTCATTATCACCCTGGAAAGACTAATGTGGTGGCTGATGCTTTGAGCCGCAAGTCTGGAGGATCCTTAGCAGTATTGTTAACTCAGCAATCGGAGTTGTTAAGGGAGATGGAAAGAATGCAACTTGAAATTCACATAAGAGGGCCCCAGAATGGAGTGAACCAGATAAATCAAATTAGTATTGGTTTCGATCTCTATGAAGAAATCAAGGAAGCTCAAAGGAAAGATGACCAGATGGCTAAAATTTTTGAGAAAGTGCAAAGAGGTGAAACCCAAGAATTTACCATTGCAAGGAATTGCTAAGAAAGGGAAGCCGAATAGTTGTACCTCCAGATTTTAAGCTCAAGAAGCAAATTTTAACTGAAGCCCATTGCACCCCTTACACCGCACATCCTGGAACAACCAAGATGTATCAGGATTTGCAGGCAAACTTTTGGTGGGAAGGAATGAAGAAGGACATAACAAATTTTGTGCAGAGATGTTTGATATGCCAACAAGTTAAGGCTGAACACAAGAAGCCTCCGGGACTCCTCATGCCCTTACAAATCCCTGAATGGAAGTGGAGCAACATTACTATGGATTTTGTGACAGGACTCCCTAGATCCCCTCAAGGATATGATGCCATATGGGTGATAGTCGATCGACTTACTAAGTCCGCTCACTTCCTGCCCATCCGAATAAACTATTCGATGGATAGATTAGCCCAGATCTACCTCCGAGAGATAATCAGGATTCATGGAGTTCCTGAGACGATTGTGTCAGATCGTGACCCTCGTTTTCAGTCAAGGCTATGGATCAGTCTATCCCAAGCTCTGGGCACCAAGCTACACCCAAGTACAGCTGCTCATCCGCAAACCGACGGACAATCAGAAAGAACTATACAAATATTGGAAGATATGCTAAGAGCATGCGTGTTGGATTTCGGGGGAAATTGGGAGAGATACCTATCATTAGTGGAGTTTGCATATAACAATAGTTATCAATCTACTATTGGAATGCCGCCATTCGAAGCCTTGTATGGCAGGAAGTGTAGATCTCCGATTTGTTGGGAAGAAAGTGGAGACCGAACATTATTCGGAGCCGATGTAGTGGTAGATACAACAGAGAAGATCCGGATGATAAGGAAGAGAATGAAAGCGGCCCAGAGTAGACAGAAGGCATATGCGGATCGGCGCCGAAGACCTTTGGAGTTTACAGAAGGCGACAAAGTTTTCTTGAAGGTATCACCAATAAAAGGAATGGTACGGGGTGGCAAACGGAATAAGTTAGACCCCCGGTATATTGGACCCTTTGAAATACTGGAAAGAATTGGACCTCTGGCGTATCGGTTAGCCTTACCACCAGAGATTGAGAAAATACATGACGTATTTCATGTGTTCCAATTGAGGAAGTATGTGCCAGATCCGAGCCATGTTCTTAAATACTCACCACTGCAACTCCAAGATGATTTGTCATATGCGGTGGAGCCAGTGCAAATCTTGGATCGTAAGGAGAAGGTTTTGCGGAACAAAGCTATTCCGTTAGTAAAAGTTTTATGGAGAAGCCAGGAAATTGAAGAGACTACTTGGGAGCCAGAAGAGGATATGTGAATTATCTACCCACAACTTTTCCGAGGTACGTCGAGCTTCGGGGCCGAAGCTTCCCTAAGGGGGGTAGAAATGTAACGGCCTAAATCTTATCTATTTAATTATTATTTCCTAAGTATATTAAGCGTCAGCTAGATAGGAATATATTTTTTTTTATGATTCCTCTTTCTTAAATAAATACCAATAGTAATAAATATAATCATGGAATTAGTATTTATTTTTATGTTGTCATTTTGGGATTTATGGCACAAATGGGAATTCATAGAATATATATATATTGGTATTTTATGACAACATGTATATGATACTAGGGTATATGGGTGTATACCCTAAATAATTGCATTTAGGTATATTTAATGGTATTTCCAATAAGAGTATACTTAGAGAAATACTAAGTATTGTAATTTTTTTTTTTATTTTATTGACTTCTAGTTAGTGGAAGGGTAGGTTGCATGAGAGGGGTGAAGTGTAAGGCTAGGATCAATTTGATCCTAGCCTTGGCCAAGTGGCAAGCTTTGTGGGGAGGAGGCCTTACTAATGTTGGGTTATTAGGGGCTTTGGTGCATAATGGGCAACCCCATTACCTCAGAACTGAGAAGAGTTCTCTTCTCTGTAAAACAAATCTCTCCACACCTGAAAAACCCAAAAATCCTCCTCCCTCACAACTCCCTCTCCCTCTTTCAGTTGAGCCTCGGCCGGAGCCAAGGGCTGTCCTCACGCCTCGCGCCACCACGCGGCCACGCCCAGCCGTGCGCGACCGCGCACAGCCTCGCGCGACCGCGCAGCCGCGGAAAGCCGCGCGATCGCGGCAATACCAGGCCGCGGGCCGGCCTGGTTTCGTCGGAGGAATCTCCTGTTGGCCGGAGTCGAGGAGAAGAGCCTGAACTTGGGTGGTGGAAGGGGAATGTCTGAAACCCTAATTTTTAGATTGTCCTAAAAACTCCCAATTTTCAGAAATCGAAATTGGGTAAAGGTAAATTCATGCTCCACTATTTCCTCCCTCTTGTGAGTTATTTTATAACTAATAGATTCATTGTCTTTTACTAGGAAATTGAGTAAAGGGATTGATCTAAGATTTCAAGTGGGGAACCCATCTATAATTGTGAGTAAATCTCCATACTCACTTTACACTTTTGATTTATGAATCATATATTTGGAAATTTATGTATGTGATGAAAAGGAATTTGAAGAAAGTATTATAGAATGGTGTAGAGTAGCATGCAAACTAATTCTACATGGAATTGGTACTATAATTACTCTCTTTTATTAGAAGGTAGTTGCATGTCAAGTATGGTGATGCATAGGTGAAGTATGTAGTGATGGATGTTTGCTAGAGTGTAAATATGCCTTAGTAACTATGTTGCATGTTACGTATGTGTGATACTTAAGTTACTAATCATGATAACTAGCATTTCCGCATGAATCACAATTGTACAGATTACTATTGTTATACTTGTATAATATCATGATTGGGTGTGTGGGTGATACATGAACATGTCGGTTATGTAATCTTATCAAAACATACTAATTGGGTAACTTATGCAAAAGTACACTTTTGATATGCTATATGTGTTAATGTATGATATATTGATTTTTTTTTTTATTGTTATATAAGGAGGAAGGGGCCGGGCGGGAGCCGGTAGGAGGGGGGAAGACGGTGAGAAATGTTTGTGCATTCATATTATTTATATAAGGAGGAAGGGGTCGAGCGGGAGCCGGTAGGTGGGAGAAGACGGGGATCATGGGGGATCACGTATATACACATGAATACGTATGCTTATGCTATATTTATATGTCTTGTTGCATTTTTAGGAGGAAGGGGCCGGGCGGGAGCCGGTAGGCGGGAGAAGACGGGGTAAATTAGCACCCTATGATTAGGGTGATATGTGAATGTGTCCTAGTAAGTAATTGAAGCATTGTATTAACGGTAATTAATAAGAAAATGAAAATGATTAGTACAGGCTAGGGCAAGGTAAGAACTTGTGCATAAATCTATGGGGAACTTTTAGTAATCATAAAGAAGGCTAGCAATCATAACTTGCAATTGTCAAATCGGATAAGGAAGTACCTATATTCATGTAAAATTTAATATTCATGACATCATTTGTATAGTGGTTATGAAATTTACTCGCTGAGCCGTCGAGCTCATTCCCTTCATTTTGTTTTCCTTTTCAGGTCCGGATAAAGGTAAAGGCCTAATGTAGCTTGGAGTAATTATGAGCATGATGGCATGTCTTACAAGCTATTATTTTTTTTTTGTTGCTCACTATGTGCACCTATGTATGTTCTAATTCAGAGATTCCTAGTCAAAAGTGTTTTTGTTGCTAGTATCCCATGTAATCCTCATCTTGTATTAGCATTATTGGAACTTGTGGTGCTTGGGATGTTATAAGTTTATGTATGGTGAATCATGTTGTGGTTTCATGTGATGTTGGATGCAGTTATAGTTATGTATGGAAAGCATATGATATAAAGTATATTGTGGGAACTCTTTATGGTTGTAATATGGTGTTATTGGAGATCCTTTATACTTTGTGATATATAGGCCGTGTGGCCAAAATCCTTTTTGGATATAAGTAGGCCTTGGAGCCGAAATTGTTATACTTGTATGAGGAAAAAGGTGAAATTTTAGAGGAGATACTGCCGAAATTTTAATAACTATTCTGTATGAAGAAAGAAAAATAGGAATAAAGATGTGTTATAGACTAATCTTGCTTATGAGAAACCGGGACCGTTACAACTGAAATATCAACAATCTAATTGACCAGGTCGACAAATATCAGGTGGGAGGTTTCCGTTCAATAGAACGTTCCTTAATTAAGAACCACCTTTCAATTTCCTTCCTTGGTTAAACACCAATTAGACTGAATCTAAATCAGTCTCGATATACTGAATATCAGTATATCTCTTGTATAAAGAAATTAATCACTTATACAATACTTGGACTGAGGTACGCTCAGAGCGAGTCTCCTTAAGACAATTACGTCCCCGCACCGGTGCTAACGGGTTACTGGACGCTGGTCTCCCAAGATACAACACTCCTTCACGGTATTTGGATAGCACTACCAAATCACCGTACGGTCGAACCGTAGTCAACCACTACCTTCACAGGATCGTTGAAGCAGCAGGACAAAGACAAATTTCGGCTGAATATTTGCCTTTACTTTGGAGGAGCACCCACTGTAGAAGACGAAGGAAGGTTGAAGAATATTCTTCTTCAGAAGTCCCAGATTCAGACAACAATTCTATTTCAAGAATCTGTTGAATTTTCTGAGCCCTCTTTCAGAACGAATTTTGCAGAATCTCCTTTGGAAGTCGCTCCGGAAACTGACTTTCTCACTTCTCGCTGGAAGTTGCTTCAGAACTCCACTTCCCAGTTTAGAAACTCGCTTCAGTTCAGAACTCAGAGAGAGAGAGATTATTTCTCGTTTGGTTTGTCTGAGAAAGAGAAACCGGAGCGCTATTTATAGCGCTCCGGGAGGGGCATTTTCATCCGCTATTTTCCAACAGTTGTAGCGGTTCGGACTGAACCGTCGCAACTGTTCGGTCCAACCACCCAACTGCACAAACGGTTTTCAGACATCCGTTGGCGGGCGGTTTGGATCCGGAGCGGAGCGGGTCTGGTTCGGGTAGCGGAGCGGGTATGCTCGCAACCCATACCCGTGAGACCCGATTCAAAAAGAACCAGGCCGGGTAGGGAATCTGAACCCAGGCCCAGGCCCGGCCCCGGCGCCGCCGCCTCCAGCAGTGGTGCGCGCGCGCATGTGCGGGCATAGTTCCCTCCCAATCGCGCGCGAAAACTCCAAGTACCCAAAGGGCACACCCTTTGTTCTCAATTTTCTCTATTTAAACACCACGAACTTCCATCCCATGGCCAATGTGGGACTAAATGCTTTTAGCTACCTTTAGTCCCATTTTGGCTTTGAATTAGGCAATCTTTAGACTTGAATATCTCATTCATTCGAAGTCGGAATTGAACATGTGAATATACCACGTTCATCCCCAATGGAAGGAGAACACATTCCAACCATCATCCAATTGATTTGATCAACGGATCTTGCCATAATTCAATTTAAAGATTCACTTTTATATTCTTCAATTCCAACAATCCCCCATAATGATGGAGATTCAAGGAAATGACACACAAAGAAACTGACTCTATTGTGAAAGGTACATTAGAAAAGAAACTGCATCAGGATACGTGAATTAGGTCTTGAACCTTCCATAGCGAAACCTTTATCGGACTTACTGGCTAATCAGTGAACTAGGTCTTGAACTGTTAGCCGTTAGTGTAAGCCAAGTCAACAAGCTTCACACAGTGACTTTCCATAATCAACTTTGGTTCTCGGTTGTATCCGTTTTGACCTTGAACATTCTCGGCTTCAGAGAGTATCTTTAGGGAATAACAGCCTCCATAGAAATTCCCAAAGAGCCGACCCAACTCTATACTCACATAGGTGATCGTCCTATTAAGAGTAATCTACTCTACTCCACTTGTTTAGTAACAAGATATATGCATCATTAAAAGCATTAAGCTTATCCTTAATCCACTTGTAGAAAAGCACTTATGTGCACCTTAGGAATGGATTGGAGTCAAGCTCCCAAGTGCTTACTTGTTGAGTCAATCATAACTAGTTTTTCCACTTGAACTTAGTCCGTGGGATCTCCAGTCGCTAAGTGAGGTTTCTATTAAGCTGACTCGGTATGGTTAGACTTTTAGACCCATTCCCCTCGATGCGCAGTTTATACGCTCTCCACTTAAACCTTTAGTAAGCGGATCCGCTAAATTATCCTTTGACGATACAAAGTCAATAGAGATAATTCTATTTGAGAGCAACTGCTTCACGGTATTATGTCTACGACGAATATATCTAGACTTACCGTTGTATATAACATTTTGTGCCCTAGATATAGCTGCTTGATTATCGCAGTGTAAACATATAGCGGGCACTGGCTTTTGCCATAATGGTATATCTTCTAAGAATTGTCGAAGCCATTCTGCTTCTTCTCTGGCCTTATCTAAGGCTATGAATTTCGATTCCATAGTGGAACGGGCAATACATGTTTGCTTAGAAGATTTCCAAAATACCGCTGCTCCTGCTAAAGTAAATACGTATCCGCTAGTTGATTTTGATTCCTCAGAATCTGCAATCCAATTAGCATCACTGTAGCATTCAAGTATAGGTGGATACTGTCCATATCTCAAGGCATATTCTTTGGTATGTGATACGTAACCCAATACTCGTAGTAGAGCAGTCCAATGTTGATCACTAGGATTACTAGTGTATCTGCTTAACTTACTTACAGCGTAAGCAATATCGGGTCTAGTGCAATTCATCAAATACATTAGACTTCCGATAGTCTGAGAATACTCCAACTGGCGTATTCCAGTTCCTGTATTCTTATGAAGGTGGACGTATGGGAGAAAAGGATTTGTATTCTCTTTTATCCCATGATCCTTGAATCTTTCATCATCTTATCCACATAGTGAGATTGAAATAGACTGATTCCATCTGGTGTTCTGGTGATTTTAATTTCTAAAATTACATCAGTAACTCCTAGATTCTTCATGTCAAAACCGTTGGATAACATTCTTTTAGTGGACTTAATAATTTCAATATTAGTCCCAAGTATCAACATGTCGTCTACATAAAGACAAACAATGATACATGCATTTCCAACTGTTTTCGTGTAAACACACTTATCGCATTCATTGATAGTGAATCCATCTTTGATCATGACACTATCAAATTTCTCATGCCATTATTTTGGAGCCTGCTTTAGACCGTATAAGAATTTTACCAATTTACACGCCTTGTGTTCTTGGCCCTTGACTATAAATCCTTCAGGTTGCTCCATATATATCTCTTCATTTAATTCACCATTTAAGAATGCAGTCTTGACATCCATTTGATGGATATCTAAGTTATGCAATACTGTAATTGCAATTAACATCCGAATGAATATTATTCTTGTTGCTAGTGAATAAGTATCGAAGTAGTCAGGTCCTTCCTTTTGTCGATAACCCTTAGCTACTAATCTAACCTTGTACTTATCGATAGATCCTTCGGGTTTTAATTTTGTTTGAAAATCCACTTACTTCCACTTGGTTTACTGCCAGGAGGCAAGTTTACCAATTCCCAAGTATGATTACTTAGTATGGATTCTATTTCGCTATTTATAGCTTCTTTCCATATTTGTGCTTCTGGGGTTGACATAGCCTCTTTAAATGTTTGAGGCTCGCTTTCAATAGCGTATGATATAAAATCTGGACCAAAATATTTTGAGATTCTAGATCTCTGACTTCTTCTTAGTTCAATTTCCGCATTAACAGTCGGTTCCTCGGGGCTTTCGTCCCTGAACGCCATCTCATGTGTTCTTTTCCCAGAAGTCTTATCTGTTTCCCGTTTATATGGAAAAATATCTTCAAAGAACACAGCATCTCTAGATTCGATAATCATGTTTACATGAATATCTGGTATCTCTGATTTATGAACCAGAAATCTGTAGGCACTACTATTCAAGGCATAGCCTATGAATATGCAGTCCATAGTTTTTGTTCCCAACTTAGTCTTTTTAGGTAATGGTGCCAGCACCTTTGCAAGGCACCCCCACATTTTGAGGTAATGGTAGGAAGGTGTCCTTCCATGCCATAACTCGAATGGTATTAGACCAAGTTTCTTGTGGGGTACTCTATTTAGAATATAATTTACAGTTAATAGAGCTTTCCCCACAAGTTCTGCGGAGCTTCAGAACTTACGAGCATGGAATTTACCATCTCCTTCAAAGTTCTGTTCTTCCGTTCAGCAATTCTATTTTGTTGAGTATACGGTGCTGTTGTTTGATGGATTATACCAAAATTAGCACATAACTCACTAAAATCATTTGATTCATATTCTCCGCCTCTATCAGATTTTAGAATCTTGATTTTCTTGTTGAGTTGATTCTCAACTTCAGCTTTATATGTTATAAACATATTTATTGCCTCATCCTTACTGTTTAAAAGATACACATAACAGTATCTTGTACAGTCATCAATAAAAGTAATAAAATACTTTTTACCGCCTCTAGTTGGCATAAACTTCAAGTCACACAGATCGCTATGAATTAACCCTAAAGGTTCTGTATTCCGATCAATTGAGTGAAATGAATTTTTCGCCAACTTAGCCTCAACACAAATCTCACACTTGCGAATTTCTTCCAAGTTGAGTTTAGGAATATATCTCAGATTAGACAAATTCTTTAATGACTTATAATTTATATGCCCTAATCTAGCATGCCATAAAATAGGAGACTTAAGCAAATAAATAGAAGATTTTCCTTTATTTATAAGCTTCGGGTACAAATACACAGACTTTTTATCTACCACTGCAACATTGGTTTTAAAAAGTCCATCAACAAGATAACCCTTTCCCACATACATCCCTCCCTTAGTAAGTACAAATTTATCTGATTCAAAAACTATTCTAAATCCTTTCTTACTAAGTATTGATCCAGAGATCAAATTCTTGCGGATATCTGAAACATGTAGAACATCGTTCAGAGTAAGCTCTTTCCCCAATGTCCACTTCAGGATGACCTTGCCTTTTCCTTCAACCTTTGAGACGGCTGAATTTCCCATAAATAGTTGCTCATCTTGCTCTAGTTTTTGATATTCAGAGAATAATAACTTCTCAGAGCAGATGTGCCGAGTAGCTCCAGCGTCTACCCACCAATCTTTATTATTGGTTGTCAGATTTACTTCTGACACCACAGCTGAAAGGCTTGATGACGCATGGTTGGTCAAGTTTGCCTGTGGATGGCTCTTCTTGTTCTTTTTGAGACGGCTGCGACATTCATTCGCCTTATGCCCTTCTTTGTTGCAGATGTAGCAGGTTCCCTTGAAGCGCATGTTTTTGCCGTCTTGGACCTTGCCTTTGTACCTCTGGGAAGTCTTCTTCCGCTTTAAGCCTTTGGAAGTAGACGCTTTCCCCTTTGAGTCTTCTATCACATTGGTTTTTGCTTCGTAGGAGTTCTTGCTGCTCCTTTTCTCGGACTTGCAGTTGTCCTCCTCGATTCGAAGCCTTACAATGAGATCTTCCAACTTCAGCTTCTTTCGCTTGTGCTTCAGGTAGTTCTTGAAATCTCTCCCCGCAGGTTGGAGTTTCTCCACGATAGTAGCAACCTGAAAGGTTTCAGGTAGAATCATACCTTCGGCTTCTATCTCGTGCAAGATAAGTTGGAACTCTTGCACCTGACTGATTACAGTCTTGCTATCCACCATTTTGTACTCCAGAAATTATCCTACGACGAACTTCTTGGTACCAGCATTCTCAGTCTTGTACTTCTTGTCAAGACTGGCCCATAACTTCTTTGCCGTTGTGATAGGGCTGTAGACATTGTAAAGAGAGTCATCCAGTCCATTTAAAATATAATTTCGGCAAAGGAAGTCACCTTGTGTCCGTGCATCGACTGCAAGGACTGAGTCCCGATCTGTTCTGGGTTCTGGTGGATCTTCTTGCAGGAATTTGGCCAGATGAAGAGTGGTCAAGTAGAAGAGCATCTTCTGTTGCCACCTCTTGAATTCAGTGTCGTCAAATTTTCCTTGCTTCTCCGGCTTCGGGTTAGGAAGTGGAGTAGGCATCAAAGTTTGTAGCTGCATATTTGGTGCCTTACTAGAGCTATCTTGATTAGTCTCAGACATTGTCTACAAGTTCAAGTAGTACAGAAGTAAGAAACTTCAATACAATAATTGTCTTAAGATTGTTGGTTCTGCTTAACAGGAATTAATCTGACAACTATTCAAGATCACTGAAATATCAACAATCTAATTGGCCAGGTCGGCAAATATCAGGTGGGAGGTTTTCCGTTCAATAGAACGTTCCTTAATTTAAGAACCACCTTTCAATTTCCTTCCTTGATTAAACACCAATTAGACTGAATCTAAATCAGTCTCGATATACTGAATATCAGTATATCCCCTGTATAAAGAAATTAATCACTTATACAGTACTTGGACTGAGGTACGTTTAGAGCGAATCTCCTTAAGACAATTACGTCCCCGCACCGGTGCTAACGAGTTACTGGACGCTGGTCTCCCAAGATACAACACTCCTTCACGGTATTTGGATAGCACTACCAAATCACCGTACGGTCAAACCATAGTCAACCAGTACCTTCACAGTATCGTTGAAGCAGCAGGACAAAGACAAATTTCGGCTGAATATTTGCCTTTACTTTGGAGGAGCACCCACTGTAGAAGACGAAGGAAGGTTGAAGAATATTCTTCTTCAGAAGTCCCAGATTCAGACAACAATTCTATTTCAAGAATCTATTGAATTTTCTGAGCCCTCTTTCAGAACGAATTTTCTTCAGAAGTCCCAGATTCAAACAACAATTCTATTTCAAGAATCTGTTAAATTTTCTGAGCCCTCTTTCAGAACGAATTTTGTAGAATCTCCTTTGGAATTCACTCTGGAAACTGACTTTCCCACTTCTCGCTGGAAGTTGCTTCAGAACTCCACTTCCCAGTTCAGAAACTCGCTTCAGTTCAGAACTCAGAGAGAGAGATTATTTCTCGTTTGGTGTGTCTGAGAAAGAGAAACCGGAGCGTTATTTATAGCGCTCTGGGAGGGGCATACCCGTGAGACCCGATTCAAAAAGAACCAGGCCGAGTAGGGAACTCGAACCCAGACCCAGACCCAGGGCCAGACCCGAACCCGAGCCCGGACGGCCGGTCGCCGCCGCCGCCAACGGCAGTGCGCGCGCGCATGTGCAGACATAGTTCCCTCCCAATCGCGCGCGAAAACTCCAAGTACCCAAAGGGCACGCCCTTTGTTCTCAATTTTCTCTATTTAAATACCACGAATTTCCATCCCACGGCCAATGTGGGACTAAATGCTTTTAGCTACGTTTAGTCCCATTTTGGCTTTGAATTAGGCAATCTTTAGACTTGAATATCTCATTCATTCGAAGTCGGAATTGAACATGTGAATATACCACGTTCATCCCCAATGGAAGGAGAACACATTCCAACCATCATCCAATTGATTTGATCAACGGATCTTGCTGTAATTCAATTTAAAGATTCACTTATATATTCTTCAATTCCAACAGTTGATTCTCCCAATTTGGTGGAAGAAGCAATAATCGGCCCATGTAAAAGCAATTTGGTTCGCGAGATAATTAGCAATGTTGCTCTTTTGTATTAAGTGTGCCGTCACCCACGTGGTGTAGATAAGTGACCGACTGCAGTTAGTGTTTCACGTAAGGCGTGTTTGCCCCACGAGTGAAGAGTTGGATCTCAATAGGGCATTTGATCTTTCATTTTGAAGAAAAATTGAGCTTGCAATGAGACTCTTTGTTCGAGGGAGATCGTTGCGTTTGAGTCAAACAAATAGTTTCACATTGGCTAAACATGGGGATGCTCTTGGGTGTATAAGAATTTAAGTAATTCCACTTAAAAAAACTAGTCTTTTGAGATGATGCCCAAAGTCCTTCAAGTTGGATTCTAGGTTTTTGCAGGAAATGGATCAAAGTAGGATGTTGATAATTTATGATCCCATTTAGCATTATAAAAGAATGTAGTGGTATTATTGCCGGTGACAAAATCAACAATGATGACATCGACCAAAAGAATTGCTGGGAAATATAAAGAATTAAATGTGAATCTTTGAGTTGAATTACGGCGAAACTCGTTAATAGAATCAATTGGATAATGGTTGGAGTGTGTTCTCCTTCCATTGGGGATGAACATGGTATATTCATATGTTCAATTCCGACTTCGAATGAATGAGATATTCAAGTCTAAAATTTGCCTAATTCAAAAGTCAAAAGAGGATTAAAGATAGCTAAAAGCATTTAGTTCCATATTGACCACGCGATGAAAGTTTGAAGTGTTTAAATAGAGAAAAATGAGAATAAAGGGTGTGTCCTTTGAGTACTTGGAGTTTTCGCGCGCGATTAAGGGGAAACTATGCCCACACGCGCGCGCACCGGTGCTGGGCTCGGGCTTGCTACCCGGTCCGGTTCTTTTTGAACTGGATCTCACGAGTATGGGTTACAGCGGGTCGTACCCGCTCCGCCATCCAGATCCGAACCGACTCAGCGCAACGGTTGACAGAAAATCATCATGAACAGTTGGGCGGTTTCTGTCTGAAATGAGCCGTTGGAATAGTTCAGACCGAACCGTTGCAACCGTTCGGTCAAGTTTGGATGGTTTTTCCCCTTCCGGAGCGCTATAAATAGTGCTCCTTTCTCTCATTTAAACACACACACACAGAAACACAACATACAGAAAAGGAAAACAAGTTTCTTCCTCTGCATTCTGACGTGGGACTTCTGCAACTCAGATTCATAAGTAATTTCCAACAGGAAGTGGGAATTCTGTAAATCAGATTCTGAAGTGACTTCCAATAGATTCTGAGTGGGAATTATGCAACTCGGATTCTGACGTAACTTCCAATAGATTCTGAGCAGGAATTCTGCAACTCAGATTTCGAAGTGACTTCCAACAGATTCGTTCTGAAAGAAGGCTCAGAAATTTAACAGAATCTTTAAGAGAATTCTTATCTGAATCTGTAACTTTTAAAGAAGAATATTCTTCTATCTCCCTCCTTTCTTTACAGTTCAAAGTAAAGACAAATATTCTCTCTGAAATTTATCTTGGTCCTGCTGCTTTCATAATCCTGTGAAGGTACTGGTTAACTACGGTTCGACTGTACGGTGATTTGGTAGTGCTATCCAAATACCGTGAAGGAGTGTTGTATCTTGAAGACCAACGTCCAGTAACCCGTTAGCACCGTAGCGGGGGACGTAATTATCTTAAGGAGATTCGTTATAAGCGTACCTCACTCCAAGTACCGTATAAGTGAATTAATTTTCTTTATACAGGGGTTATACTGATATTCAATATATTGAGACTGACTTATACCAGTCTAATTGGTGTTTAACCAAGGAAGGTAATTGAAAGGTGGTTCTGTAATTAAGAAACCTTCTATTGAATGAAAAACCTCCCACCTAATATTGTAGGCTGTCTAAAAATCATTAAAGACAAGCTATCAAAAGCAGAGTCCCAAACTCCAGACGCAGGGCTAATCATAGCCAGCACTGCGGCACCAAGGCGCAAGGGTCGAAACCCGCGTCTCAGCAGCGCCAAGGCGCGAGGGTCGAAACCCGCGTCTCAGCAGCACCAAGGCGCGTGGGTCGACACCCGCGTCTCAGCCAGCACTGTAGCACCAAGGCGCGAGGGTCGACACCCGCGTCTCAGCAGCACCAAGGCGCGTGGGTCGAAACCCGCGTCTCAGTTGTAACGTCCCGGTTGTAGGGTCAATCACAGCCCACATAACAGGGAAAGTTAACCCCCATTATGGAGTGTTTTTAGGAGGCACGTACGCCCCTGAAACCTCTATAAATAGCCCCGTTGCTATGGAGAAGGGGTCAGATTTTGGAAGGAAGAACTCTAAGAGAAAAGAGATTGACTTTAGAGCTTCGATAGAGGAGGAAAGAGAGTCCAACCCTTCAGACAACTTGCTGCGTACAAGTTAGTCTTTGCCTACAATCTCTTTGAGATTTCTGGCCGACAGAGCTGCGTTACCCCGTCCGCCAACCGAAGAGAAGATCCCCAGAAGTCCTCGACATTCACCCGGTCAACGGAAAACAAGATTCACTTTCCATCGCCACCTGAAGAACCCAGCACTAAACAAAGGGGATTCAAGACTCAACATCTCCCCTCCCTTGTAGTCGGAGTATAAGTTTGTTGTAATCTTTCAATTGATTCAAGGAAATTTTGCACCGAACGTCTCTTCTCCGTTCCAAACAAGAGATGGCGACTCCGCTGAGGACTTTCGTTACAGACGAACAAATTGTGGCGCAAGGTGACGTCCTCTACAAGGGGAAAATGGTCGAATCGCTCGTTGTAGAATTCGACCAGGCAAAATATGAAGAGTTCCTCTCTTTCGGCTCCAAGAGCCCAAAGGCTCGCGTCTACCGCAGGGTCCCTATGGGGCCTTACCCCGAAACCCGCTCTGAGCCTCTCTCGGAGACAGCTCCGGTAAAGAAGGTCGTGGCCAATCATGCCAGGCGTAGCACCCGCGCCAACGTCTCTCAGGAGACCCGCGTGGTCAGCCTTCCTGGTGTCCAATCAGTCCACCCTCTTCCTCAGCACCAGGTCGTCGTTGGTTTCTCTCAACCCCCACGACGCAATCGGAACGCTGAACGCCGACAGAGGAGGCGTGCGCGTCAACTGCAAGTTGGAACAACTGATCGTCCAACTGAGGCAAGACGCAAGGTTCAAACCGGCGTCTCTACTGCACCACATCCGACACGCGAAGTCCGCGTTTGGCAGCCCAAACGTGAGGCTCACCCAGTTGGCTCCTCTGAAGCCCCACTCCCCATATGCCAAGGAGAAACCCGCGCACCTTGCCAAGTGCAAGAGGCACGCGCCTCTAGGCATGGGGCCCAGCAGCCCTGTATCTCTCAAGCATCTCTGCCCCGGTGCAATAATCAGCAACGCGATAGTCGCGTCTCTTCTCAGCAGAGACGCCAGACGCGCGTCCTGAAGACGCGACGCAAGAACTGCGTTCATGCGCCCCGCGTCGCTGAACCTGCGTCCCAACAGTACAGGGCAAGGAAGCTTTCCGCCCTCGACATTGCGAGGCTAATCTCTTTGATCCTCCTTCCACGGATCTGAGAGATTATTTGACAAAGAAAAGAAGTGCTAATCAAATCACTTCGTCATGTTGCTGCCAACGGCTTATCACAATGCTCTCCGAATGCCGTTGCAATTCAGGTGCAAACCAGCAGTCTCTAGTTAGACAGCTGACCCTGATTCCCCGATCAGCTAAAAGAAGTCGTTCCCACAGGAGGAGGGTCTTCTCTGACACTGAATATTCCGAGCTCACTGCTAACATGGCGAGCAGGAGCAGGGGAAAACAACCTGCAATCAGTTCCGATAATGAATTTGACACAGAACCGGAAGGAGTGTACCGACACACTCGCACCCGAACCGGGGCAATTCCCCCGATTGACTACAATGCTCTAGTCCGGGGCATTGAGGTGAATGACTCGCATTCCGCTATTGCAGAGTCGCAGGCTTCAAATTCCTCCATGGAGAAAGAGGCCTACATATATATGACTAGCACTCCTGAGGAGACCGCTAGGCGCTTGGAGCAGCAAGCCCAGGTCCAGAAGAAACAATTCGAGATGATTTGCGCTCAGCAAGAATCTATCGACTCCCTCAAGCAGATGCTCGCACAGTTGCTTGAAGACAAGAGGAAGTCAACCAACAAACCTCCTCTAAGAAGTCTAAAGGCAAACGAAAAGAGGGGGAAAGCTCGTCCTCTGTGCATATAGAAAAGAAGGAGCATTCTACTTCTGATTCGTCTAAGTCCTCACCGCAGGAAAAGGACGACCAAGGCCAGGGAAAAGTTCATTCTAAAAGAATGAATCAGTTGGAGCAGCGTCTTGAGGCCCTTACCAACCGAAAAGGCCTCCAGGAGGCAGGAGTGGTCCGGCCATATTCGGCCGAGTGGGACCTGGTCCCATACCCGCCCAAGTTTAAAGCTCCAACCCTCCAAGCATTCGATGGGAAAGGTTCACCGAACCAGCATATCTACTACTTTAAATCCCAAACAGGGAATGTGGTAGATAATGATGCCATTCTAGCACGCTTGTTCATCGGCACCCTAAAAGGACTTGCCTTTTAATGGTTCATGAAGTTTTCAGAGGGCTCCATCAAGAATTGGGGTGACTTAGAGAAGCTCTTTCTGACGCGCTTCTTTGAAGATGACTCGGAGGTCAACATGCCTAGCCTTTTAGCCACCAAACAGCGAAAGGGAGAGTCCGTTAAGTCTTTCGTAGAAAGATTTTAGAACATAACACTCCGATGTCCAAGCGTATGACCCAGGTCACCCTGGTGGAAATATGCCGTCATAATCTCCAAACTTCGCTCCTTGCCCAAATTGGAGTTGCCGAAAGCCGCACCTGGAAGCAATTGATCTAACAAGGTGAACAGGCTGAGGAAAACGTCACTCGGGTCAGGGCAGAAGAAAATAAACCCCGATCTGAGAGGACAGCAAGGCGTGCGCCAGACACATCCCTCCAGGCCAAAAGGAAGGATAACTTGGCAGCAGAAACCAAATCCCCTGTCAAACCTCAACCGGTCAAGGGAAGTGGCTCTTCAAGCCAACCACGTGCTAACAAGCAGTATTCCTTCAAGGATGAACACGTCGATTCGCTCTTCAAACTACTCAACAAGAGCAACCGACTGAAACTCCCTGAAGCTAGGCGCCCTGAAGAAGTCGGTAAAACCGATAATCCCAACTACTGCATGTATCACAGGATGTTGGGGCACCCCACCAAGAGCTGTTATGTCTTCAAGGACATCCTTCAGGCCCTGATTGACGCGGAGGTATTAAAACTCCGCCCAGAGCAGAAGAAGGTGGCGGCCAACATGACGTCGTTTCTCCAGTTTGGAAGGCAACCTCCAACACCCTCTGGAGTAGTCCCTATCCCAAGAGGAGAGCTGAGAATGGTCAACACATACCCTCACCAACAGCAAGAGAAGGGCCTGGTACCCGTTTCCACACCCCAAGGAGAAGTCATGTGGGTTCATCCCGACCTTATGGATGGCCAGCAATGGACCACTGTGACCAGCAGGAAGTCTAAAGGCAAAGCTAAGGCTTCATCCTGTAATGTGGTATGTGCCTCTTCTCGGGAAGCGGAGACTGATATTCCCTCACTGACCAATTCAGAAGAGGAGACAATAGTTCTGGCCACAGAACCCAGTCAACTTGTGGCAGAAACCCATTCAGGGCAGCCATATTTGAAAAAGTATGGCGAAACAATGGTAACTCCTCCGAAACCCGCTGCAGAGCCAGCCAAAACCTCCACAAAGCAACCCGTGGAGAAACAGAAAGAACTTCGGTTTTCTCGAGTTCTTTCGAAAGACATAGCGGAAGGATCCACAGCACCTTACCGCTTTGATGTCCTGGCTCAACTAGCCAACATCCCGGCGCGGATTACGCTTTATGAGCTTCTTAGGCTATCAAAGTCGACCAGAGAAGCTCTACAAGAAGCTCTGGCTAATGCTGAGGTCTTCATGACCCAGGTGCCGATCGGGCCAAAGGAGGAAGATGTAGAGGATTGCCTCCACGCCTCCCAAAATATTCCCTGCATCACCTTCACGGCAGATGATATGCAAGTCAAAGGGAAACATGATCGACCCCTTTACTTCGCAGGGTATATTGGATCATCCGAGGTGAACCGCATTCAGGTAGATCCCGGGTCCGCGTTGAGCATTATGCCTCGCCGAGTCATGCAACATCTCGGGATTCCCACTTACCGTTTGAGTGCCACCCAGACTACTATTATGGGTTCAATGCCAATAGTACCCGTCCAATGGGGAAGGTTAAGCTCAAATGCCAGATTGGAGACCTAAGGTCAGAGGTGACATGCTACGTCATAGATGCTGACACCTCCTACAATTTGCTGTTGGGACAACCGTGGATTCATCGCAATTCTATCGTTCCCTCTACTCTCCACCAAGTCATGAAATACATTGACGAGAGTGAAAAAGTGCGAACGTTGATTGCCGAAAGGCATCCGTTCAAGGGAGTGGAGAATATTTCACAGATTCCCTCTTGTATCAGGACTCTGTTGAAACAGATGAAATCTCGCAACCAGAGGAGCCCGATTCTGGTAATGAAGCCGACACCGAGCTGGAAAAAGAAGAGTGCATATGGGAACTGGACCCACTTGTAACGGGCAATAATAAGCTCGATGTTGATAATACCTCCGACGATGTAGGCAGATGGTATATTAATGAAGACTTAGATCTGGCGTATCTCTCTGTGTTTGCTTCTGACTCAGTGCCGCAGACACTAGTACCGAAGTTGACGACGATCTCTGGTCGGCAATGGTGCTTTGACATCATTGCATGTACCGGTGAAGTCGTCCTTCGAAACATTCCGAGATGTTGATAGTCCGCAAGAATCCATATTCATAGTTCCAGTAAGACGAAAAGGTCAAAGACCAATTCTTTTCGGACGAATTGAATCCGAACCGGTGACCCATGAAGAATTGAAAGGCGAGCAAGAATCCCCTCAATTCGGTCATTATGAGCCAAAGGCGCTCAGAATGATGAAAAATATGGGATATGATCTGATAAGCGGACCAGGGTTGAACTTCGGCAAAGGAAGGAGAACGCTACGCCGATCTTTTGTGCCGAAAGGGAAAACCCCTAATTATTATCATCGGACTCGCAGGGGGTTGGGCTATGTGTCAACTCCGATCCCGTCAGCTTCTGAGTCTGAAGAGTCATTATGTCATGATTACTCATCAGGCACGTCATCGTGGGAGTCAGATGTTAGTGTCGGCAACATCTTCAGAGAACTTTCAGTGAATATGGTTTCAACAAGCCATCTAGAAGACAGAGATGAAGAAATGATCCAATCCGATACAGATCCTTGGATCAAACACTTAAACAATCTCTGGGACACTCGCTTTGAACAACGTGAGCCACCTACAGAAGATAAGGTTATCCAGATCAATCTAAGAGATGAGGCTAATCCTAAGCCCATCTTCATAAGTGAAGGCCTATCACCTTCTGAGAAAAAGGATCTAATATCTCTTGTACAGGAATACATAGATGTCTTCGCCTGGAATTACGAGGATATGCCTGGACTTGATCCGCGAGTGGCTATGCATCGCCTCAACATTAATACGGACGTAAAGCCTGTCGAACAACAACAGCGCCAGTTCCATCCAGAAGTAATGGAGGCAATTCAATCAGAAGTCAGAAAGCTTATAGACTCTGGCTTCATTAGGGAAGAACAACATCCCGACTGGGTGGCCAACATTGTCCCCGTTACTAAAAAGAATGGAAAGATCCGGATCTGCATTGATTTTTGTGATCTAAATGAGGCTTGTCCCAAAGACGAATTCCCACTGCCAATCACAGATGTTATGATTGACAACACATGTGGATTCGAGCGAATGTCCTTCATGGATGGATTCTCAGGATACAATCAAATCAAAATATATCCGATGATGAAAAGCATACCTCTTTCAGGACACCATTGGGGGTATACTGCTACACCGTCATGCCCTTCGGACTGAAGAATGCAGGGGCAATATATCAAAGGGCCATGAATGCCATTTTTTACAAGTATATGCGCAAAACGGTGGAATGCTATGTTGACGACATCGCAGTAAAAAGTCGCGCTAAAGGTGATCATATAACTGATCTAAAGGTTGTCTTCGACATCATGCGGGCCCATCAGTTGAAGATGAACCCCGCCAAATCCTTCCTGGGGTTGGCCAGTGGAAAATTCCTAGGGTTTGTAGTGACCTCTACGGGGATTCATTTGGACCCGGAAAAGGTTCGCGCTATCCAGGAGATGCAACCTCCGAGAAACCTCAAGGAGCTCAGGGGATTGCAAGGACGATTGGCGTATATCCGAAGGTTTATCTCAAATCTCTCCGGAAGATGCCAACCCTTTTCCAAATTAATAAAGAAAGGTGTTTCGTTCATTTGGGATAGCGCTTGCCAGCAAGCATTTGAGGAAATTAAGCAGTACCTCACACAACCGCCAGTCCTTACAGCTCCGGTGTCTGGAAAACCTTTCCTGGTATACGTCCGAGCAATGGATCATTCTTTAGGAGCTCTACTAGCTCAGAATGATGATCAAGGACGAGAGCAAGTAATCTACTATTTGAGTAGAAAATGATCGGAGCCGAACATCGGTATAACCCGATCGAGAAAGAGTGTTTGGCATTGGTGTTTGCTATTCAGAAAATGTGACACTATTTGGTAGGCCAAACAATAAACGTCATCTCAAAAGTCAACCCCTTAAGGTTACTTATGACAAAGCCTTCATCATTGAACGGCCGGCTGGCAAAATGGGCCATATTGCTATCCCAATATGAAATGTACTTTTTACCACAAAAAGCCGTGAAGGGTCAAGCGATGGCGGATTTCCTGGCTGAGCATCCAGATCCGAGGGCAACCAAACTTTACGAGGATCTCCCAGACGAGGTCGCTGAAGCCTGCCAGACCCAGACATCCTTCGAAAGGCAGGTGTGGCAACTCTTCATTGATGGTGCATCAAGAACAAACTCAAAAGGACACATAGTGGCAGGAGTAGGAGTAGTACTCGTCTCCTCACAGAACTATGTGATCCCTCGAGCCGTCTCGCTAACCGAGCCTTGCTCCAACAATGTAGCGGAGTACAATGCCCTCTTGATTGGGATGCAACTCGCCGATGAGATTGGCTTTAAAAATCTCGAGGCATATGGTGACTCCAAACTCATCGTTAGCCAGGTTCGCGGGGAGTACGAGGTCAGACATGAAGACCTAGTACCCTATTACAACGCAACTGTCCACATGGCTGGGAAGTTTACAAACTTCTACATCGACCATGTACCACGCAAACAAAATGCGCATGCAGATGCACTAGCATCCCTCGCTGCCTCCTTAGCTCTTCCAGCCGGAGCAGTAGAGAAGATATTTGTCCACAGCCATGACCTGTATTGTCCGAGAATTGCTCTTGAGGACTACCGAGAGCCAACGGGAGATTGTCGAGGCAAAGAAGTTCTCGAGTCGTCAACCGGTCCAGAGCCTAGAGACTAGCGATTCCCCTATATTGATTACGTCTTGTACGGCATCCTGCCGGAGGACACCAAAGAAGCGGCTGCCATTCGAAGGAAAGCCCCCAAATTCTACTATAATGCGATTACGCGAACATTGTATCGTCGATCGCATGACGGGATCTTGCTCCGCTGCCTTTCACAAAAGGAGGCCCAGGAGGTATTGAAAGAAGCCCATGACGGCATGTGTGGAGCCCATCAACCTGGCCCAAAACTTGCATACCGACTCCAAAGATTGGGATATTATTGGCCCAAGATGATTGCTGATGTAACACCCCGCTCCCAGAATACGTACTTAGTTGCGTATTCAGATTTTCGATCGTATTTTTCGATTTGCTTCCTGTATTCGTTTTGTATTATGAATTATTTCTATGATCGTTTTTGTCTTGGATCCGGATTCACGGACTCGGAGTCAGCCCTAGTCTGAACCGAGGACCCGATCCTAGGGTATTACTCGATTTGGTCTTTCTGGTATTTAGATTTGACCGATTTGAGTTTTAAACATTGTTTTCCAATATTTTAGATTTTCTATGATTTTCTGGAATTTTCCTGAATTAAATTGAAATTCTTCAAAACCGGTGTCGACCAGTGCCGCTGACCGATTCCCGGATTTTTAATTTACAAACAGATTAGAATTACTAGAAATATCTTTTTACATTATTTCTTAAAATCACATTTCCTATCTAAATACTTTTTCTGAGGATTTTATGAATTTATGAAAATTCCACCGGATTGGGTGTCGGCCAGTATCGCTGGTTGATTCCAGGATTTTTAGTTTACAATCGGAATTGAATTTCTGAATTCTGCTTTCACTTTACTTCTTAAAATCATATTTTATTCTTTAATACATTTTCTGAGATTTTTCGGAATTTATCAAAATCCGGCCGACCCGGTGTAGACCGGTATCGGCGGTTGACTTCCGGATTTTTAATTTAAAAACGGGATTTTATTTCTGAAAACTGATTTCATATTATTCCTCAGGATGACTTTTTCTACCTCTGGGAATTTTTGGGGATTTTTCCGGAACAGTCGATATTTGCCGACCCCAATATTATATTATTATTTTTTGAATCTTTGCTTTTCTTTCTTTTCCTTTCTTTTCCTTTCTTTTCCCACCGACTCCAGCGCCGACCTAAAGCCCACATGGGCCCGGTCATCTCCCCATCACATCCCCCTTCTCTTCTTTTCTTTTCTTTTCTTTTTCTTTTTCCTTATCTTTTCTTTCTCCCTTCTCTTCTCTCTTCTTCTTCTTCTTCTCTCCTCCTCCATTTGGTGACGGCGACAAACCGGCCCCCCTCGGGCGCTCCGGCGACCACTTCCGGCCGCCACGCCGACGAGCAACTGCCCCCCTTCTCTCTTTCATCTCTCCCTCTCCTGTTCTCTCCCTCTCTCTCTCTCCTATTCTCTCTCTCCCCTGTCCACTCTCTCTCATGTTCTCTCTCTCTCACCTTTCTCTCTCCTCTCTCTCTCTCCAGACTCTCTCTCACTCCTAATTTCTCTCTCTAAATCTCCCATCTAATTCTCTTTCCTCTCCCTAATCTCTCTCTCTAGATCGTCTCCTCTGTAAATTGCTGACGAGGATCTCACCCCGCGTCTAGACAGTCCCTTGACGCGGATCTTCGCGTTCTTGTATCAACGCGACGCGGAGTTCATGCTCGCGTCTGCGTTCTCCTCGCGTCCTAACTTGGACGCGAGTGTCGAACCCCACATTTGTGGCATCTTCGTAAACGCGACTCCCGCGTCTGTGATTCCCGCGTCTGCTATTCCCGCGACGCGACTACCGCGTCTGCGACCCCCGCGTCCCACTCTCAAAACCCGCGTCTCCCTGTGTCTCTTTCTCTCTCTAAATCTCCCCCTCTAGTTCTCTTTCTCTCTCTAGGTTTCTCCCTCTTTCTCTCTCTAACTCTTTCTCTCTCCTCTTCATTTTCTCTTTCTACATAATTATATATATTATTATATTTTATGGCGCGTGCACGAGTTCCATGGATTTCAGACTTCTCGGCATTTCCGGTGATTTAGGCGAGTGTTCTCGCCTCCATTTGGGTTCCCCGCTTCGTCGGGTCGACATGTATTTTATTCCATGTTTTCATGTATTATGTATTGGGCTGAGTCCCTGTATCTGTGTATGGCCGAGTGCCAATGATTGGACATGTATTGCTCTGTGACGAATGCTTGTATAGGGTAGTTTCATTCTTGTACATATACCATGCCTGTGATGTATTTTATACCATGCGTGGCCGACCCTTCGTGGTTGTTGAATTCTGGGTTTCTGCCCACTCCTGGGATGGCTGGTAGCCACGAGAGTGCGCTTAAACCCCGAGCGTTCTTCGACCCTCAGCCTTCAGCCTCCGGTCTCTCACTATCTCGAAAGGGAAGTGATTGGGACCGTCAGGTCTCTCCGTCCTTCAGCCTCCGGTCCCTCACTATCTCGAAAGGGAAGTGATTGGGACCGTCAGGTCTCTCAGCTCCGCCTAGTTATCATGATCAGCGTTCAGCGCTTTACCACTAGATTCGTCTATGTAACACCCTGCTCACGGAATACGTACTTAGTTACGTATTCAGATTTTTCAATCGTATTACCTTCGGTATTTGTTTTGTATTGCGAACTATTTATATGAACTTTTGTCTTGGATTTGGATTCGTGGACTCGGAGTCAGCCCTAGTCTGAACCGGGGGCCCGAACCCAGTGCTTCGCTCGATTTGGTCTTTTTACTAATCCGATTTGACCGATTTCAGTTTTAAACATCATTTTCTAATATTCTAGATTTTCTATGATTTTCTGAAATTTTCCTCAATTAAGTTGGGAATCTTCAAAACCGGTGTCGACCAGTGCCGCTGACCGATTCCCGGATTTTTAATTTACAAAATAATTAGAATTATTAAAAGTGTCTTTAGACATTATTTCTTAAAATCACATTTCTTATCTAAATACCTTTTCTGAGAATTTTATGAATTTATGAAAATTCCACCGGAGTCGGTATCGGCCAGTATCGGCGGTTGACTTCCAGATTTTTAATTTGAAAACGGAATTTTATTTCTGAAAACCGATTTCATATTATTCCTCAGGATGACGTTTTCTACCTCCGGGTATTTTTGGGGATTTTTCTGGAACAGTCGATATTTCGCGGCCATATTATAATATTATTATTTTATCTTTTCCTTCTCTCTTTCTTTCCTTCCTTTTCTTTTTCCCTCCAACCGACCCTGCAGCCCATTTCCCCCACGTGGGAGACAACCACCCCCTCTCTCATTAATTTCCTTTCCCATCAATCTCTCTCTTTCTCTTTTTCCTTTTCTTTTCCTTTTCTTTCTTTTTTCTTCTCTTATCCTTATCTCCTTCTTCTTCTTCTTCTTCTTCTCCTCCTCCAAGAGAGCCCAGCCGACCCCAACCGACCAGCCACCCCGCCGGCGCCTCCGGCCACCACGACGCCGGCGAGGGACCCTCCGAACTCCGGCCAATTCCTCCTCCTTTCTCTTTTTCTTTTCCTTTCTTTCTTTTTCTTTTCTTTTCCTTTTCTTTCTTTTCATTTCCTTTCTCTCCCTTCCCTTGGATCCGGCCATGACCCCCTTCGCCGGACCTCCTCCTCTCCTCCTCCGGCGCCCCGGCGTGGGCAGACCGCCGCCGGCGCGAGGCCGGCGGCCTGGGCGCGGCCGGGGGCCTCGCGCCCCCCCGTGCGCTGCTGTGGAGGGGGCAACAGCCCCCTCCTCTTTCTTCCCCTTGGGGTGGCCGGCGCCACCCCAGTCCGGCGCCGCCGGCGCTCTGCCGGCGGCTGCTGGCGGCCAGGGGGCCCACCCGGGGCCCCTGTGCGTGACCTGAGAGGGGGGGCACAGCCCCCTCTCTTTTCTTTGCTGGAGGGGGCGCTGCCCCCTCTTTCTCCGCCGGCGGCCAGCGCCGCCGCCTGGCCGGCGGCCAGGCCGAGCGCCCCCAAGGGGGGGCGCTGTGTGCGGGAGCCAGGGGGGCAACATCCCCCTTCCCTTTCCTTTCTCTCTCCCTGGATCCCTCTCTCTCTCCTGGAATCTCTCTCTCTCTCCTTGGATCATACCTTTCTCTCTCTCTCTCCTGATTGATTCTCTCTCTCTCTCTCTCTCTCTCTCTCTGGATCCAACACTCTCTCTCTCCCTCTTTCTCTCTCATGTATTGTCTCTCTCTCTCTCTCTCTTCCTGGTTCCTCTTCCTGTTCGTCTTCTCCACTTGGAAAATGACTCTTTCAGGGCCGGCCACTCCTTTTGGATTGGGGCCGTGCTCTTCTTCGTCGGCAAGACTCAAGGGCCGGCCACTCCTTTTGGATTGGGGCCGCGTTCTTCTCCGTTGGCAAGACTTAGGGCCGGTACCCTCCTTTTAGATTGGGGCTGAACTTCCCTTCGTCGGGCGCAGCAAGGAATCTTGTCGGCGAGTGATTTTCCTCGCCAAGACTTTCCTAACGCGGATCTCACCCCGCGTCTAGGCATCCCTTAACGCGCTCCGCGCGTTTCTGTTTTGACGCGACGCAGAACCCACGTCCGCGTCCGCGTTTCCCTCGCGTCCGCACTTGAACGCAGATCTCGCGTTTGAGGCATCTATGCGACGCGAATCCCGCGTCTGCTATTCCCGCGACGCGACTCCCGCGTCTGCGATCCTCGCGTCTGTGATTTCCGCGTTTGCTATTCCGGCGTCTGCCATTCCTGCAACACGAACCCCCGCGTCTCACTTCCTTAAACCGCGTCTCCCTGTACACTTTCTCTCTCCTCATATATATATTATCTTATGGCGCGTGCGCGAGTTCCATGGATTCCAGACTTTCGGCTTTCCGGTGATTTAGGCGAGTGTTCTCGCTCTCGCCTCCATTTGGGTTTCCCCGCTTCGTCGGGTCGACATGTGTTTTACTCCATGTATTTCATTTCATGTATTTTGTATTGGGCTGAGTCCCTGTATCTGTGTATGGCCGAGTGCCAATATCTGGACATGTATTACTCTGTGACGAATGCTTGTACTAGGGTAGTTTCTTTCTTGTACATATACCATGCCTGTGATGTATTGTACTGCCTTATACCATACTTGGCTTCCGGACCCTTCAACCTCCGGTCACTCACTATCTCGAAAGAGAGGTGATTGGGACCGGCAGGTCTCTCAGTTCAGCCTCCGGTCCCTCACTATCTCGAAAGAGGCGTGATTGGGATCGTCAGGTTTCTCAGCTCCGCCTGGTGAGCATGCTTAGCGCTCAGTGCTTTATTCACTAAATTCGTTTAGGCGAGTTGCTGCCGGATTCTCTACTCGTATCTTAATCCGAGTATCCCGGTAACCTCGCAGAGCGCATTAGTGTCTAAACTCTGTTCGCTGCCTGTGCCTCCAGCTTGTTCAGCTCCGCCTGGTTATCATGATCAGCGTTCAGCACTTTACCAGTAGATTCGTCTAGGCGAGTTGCTGCCGGATTTATCGCTCGCACTTCAGCCGAGTCGTCCCGGTAACCTCGTCAGACGCTCCAGTGTTAAATACTGTTTGCTATCTGTACTTCCAGCTTGCTCAGCTCCGCTTGGTTGTGCTCAGCTACTATTCTACCACCATGCCATTACTTCATACCAGTCCTTTACATGCTACTGTTTAACACATGTATATCACCTGACAACTGATTTGCTATCACCTAACACTTGACATGCTACTACTGGGTAAGACCCCTTGTTATGACATGACTTGCCACAGGATTATTATCAATCTCTTGACATGACTGGTTACCTGTCTAATATCATCCTCCAGTCATGCTATCACTTAACACCCAGCATGATATACTTGACCTGTGATTATCACATTTACGGGAATGTATTCCTGCATTACATGCAGTGACCTGAATCTTGTATTCCTGTATTATATACAGTGACCTGAACTCCTGAACTCCTGATCATGTCTTGCACCTGTTATTCCCGTAAATTGATAATTACCTAATAAATCATAAAAGGAACTACTTGCATCGGGTCGGGGGAAACTTGCGGCTATCAATATGTGTTCGTGTTTACAGTGGTATTAGGCATGTTGTGCAACTAAAACTTCCGGTCTGACCTGTGGGCCTCCAGGCGACCGAGGGGAGTGCTGGCTCCCTCCTTCCTGGTACCATCATGATAAGGGCATACATAAGTCCCTCCTGTTTGCCTTGCGGCGGGTTCCGTCACCAAGCAACGGAACAATCCTCGGCTGTGGTCCCGGGTATGTACGGGACCCACTGTAAACATAGTTCGTTGATACCCCCGCTGGTTTCCAATAACAACCTTGCTTTACTCGGATATGGATCTATGTGTGCTGGGACGCTAGTTCACATAGCTAGATATCAGGGTAAGACGAGTAATAATAATAATAATAACCGGCTCTTTAAGTTGTAAGTAGAGGTATGTGGAATGGGACGCATACCGAAGCCTGCAGCTTAAACGGCTTTGAATCGTGATATGCCTTACCATATTTGCTTGTCCTGAATTTTACATCGGATTTCCGGCTTTATGAGTATTATCGTATTAACTGCTCATACTCTGCTTTATCCCTTGTATCCGCCTGCCTCCTGTTCATTATCTTATCATGCCCTGAGTGCAGTCTGCTTGTATGTGCTTGGATTATGGTGACATAAGATAAGGGTATATAGATGAGGGTTTCCTTGTTTGGATTATTCCTTCGACGTACTAGTCTTATGGAGCCGTGATCTGAAACCATACAATCAGATTTGCTCGTCCTCGGCTTTATTTGATTTATCGCTTTACTTATACTTACCCTTGCTCGCCACTTGGCTTTTGCTTCACCACTCGCCCGGGGAGTTTCATCTGACTCCCCTGGATCCTCATGTCCAGGTCATGGAGCTTGGAGCGTGTGGATTCTCCCAGTTGCTGATCAGAGCGGCGCAGCGGTAGCGTGGATCTCCAGCAGACCATCTGAAGCTCTATCCTTCCAGGCCCCCTTGTGTGCCTCTCGAGTTTTCCTTTTGTAAACTCGTGAGTGCCTGTGTACTGTTCATACTTGTACATCTCTTTGTAATCTCGCAATTGCGCATATCAGTGATGTAATATTCATGTAATATTGGATCACCTCTGGTGATAACTTTGTAATTGTACTCATATGTTGGAATGTATAATGCACCACTTGCTTCCGTACTCTGATTCTTGCCTGTACTGATGCTTAGCGTATATACGTGAAGGTACTTCTGACTTGCGTATATACGTTGCAGTAATGTCTCCGTATCCGCCAGGATTGGGGCGTTACAGTCTAGGCGAGATGCTGTCGGAATTCCTACTCGCACCTTAAGCCGAGTTGTCCCGGTAACCTTGCCAGACGCTCCAGTGTTAAATACTGTTTGCTGTCTGTACACTCCAGCTTGCTCAGCTCCGCTTGATTGTGCTCAGCTACTATTCTATCACATGCCATGTATTTACCTGATATGTTAACACTTGACATGCCATGCCATTACTTCATACCTGTCTTTTACATGCTACTATCTAACACCTGTTTGTACCACCTGACAACTGATGTGTGATCATCTAACACCAAACATGCTACTACTTGGTAAGGCCCCTTGTTATGACATGACTTGCCACCGGACTAATATCAATCTCTTGACATGATTGGTCACCTGCCAAATATCATCCTCCTGTCATGCTATCACTTGACAACCGGCATGATATACTTGACCTGTGATTATCACATTTACGGGAATACTATACTTGTTATCCTGCATTACATGCAGTGACTTGAATCTTGTTCTTGTTATCCTGTATTATATATACAGTGACCTGAATCTATAGTACTCACGTACTCCTGAATTCCTGATCATGTCTTGTACCTGCTATTCCCGTAAATTTGATAACTACATAATAAATCATAAAAAGGAACAACTTGCATCAGGTCGGGGGAAACTTGCGGCTATCAATATGTGTTCGTGTTTACAGTGGTACTAGGCATGTTGTGCAACTAAAACTTCCGGTCTGACCTGTGGGCCTCCAGGCGACCGAGGGGAGTGCTGGCTCCCTCCTTCTTGGTACCATCTTGATAAGGGCATTCTATAAGACCCTCCTGTAGGCCTTGCGGCCGGTTCCATACACCAGCGATGGAACGTCCTGGGTCGTGGTCCCGGGCATGTACGGGACCCACTGTAAACATAGTTCGTTGATACCCCCGTTGGTTTCCAATAACAACCTTGCTTTACTCGGATGTGGATATATGTGTGCTGGGACGCTAGTCCACATATCTAGACATCAGGGTAAGACGAGTAATAATCATAATAAAAGATGCCAACCATGGATCTGTTGTATGCTTTACCGAGTTTGCTTCCATCGGGTTTTACATCAGATTTCCGGTTTTATGGTTATTATTATATTAGCTGCTCATACCCTGCTTTATCACTTGTATCCTATTCCATCAATCTCCTGTTCTTATCCTATTATACCATGAGTACTTCCTGCTTGATATCGCTTGTCTTATACCTACTTGCTCCTGCATGCTTATGCTCACGACACGGTTTTCAATGCTTGATTATGATTCGGTTTTATCGATACACGTATGCTTATCTTTGCACGCCATATGGCTTTCGTATCACCACTCGCCTGGGGAGTTCTACCTGACTCCCCTGGATTCTCATGTCCAGGTCCTGGAGCTTGGAGCATGTCAGAGCTTGGAGCTTGTAGAGTCCCAGTTGCTGACCTGAGAAGCACAGCGGTAGCTTGGATCTCCAGCAGACCATCTGAAGCTCTATCCTTCCAGGCCCCCTTGTGCGGCTCTAGAGTTTTCCTATTATGACTCTGAGCCTGTTTTTGTACTGTTCATACTTGTACATCTCTTTGTATTCTCGCATTTGCGCCTATCGGTGATGTAATATTATTGTAATATTTGTCACCTCTGGTGATAACTTTGTAATTGTACTCATATGTTGGAATGTATAATGCACCACGTGATTCCGTACTCTGATTCTTGCCTGTACTGATGCTTAGCGTATATACGTGAGGGTATTTCTGACCTGCGTATATACGTTGCAGTAACGTCTCCGTACCCGCCGGATCGGGCGTTACAGGATGGTATCAGAGCCTAGGCTCTACACCCTCAGTACGTCCAGACGGCAAATTAATGGTAAAGAAATTTGCAACTGGAATGCATGAGTCCTGGTTATACACTCCAACTATAAGTACAGAGTTATCTATTCTTGATCATCTTTCCTTTGATTCCTAATCCCTTCCATCTTTACCCTGTTTTGATTTTACGAAGCCTTTATACCAACTAAGATATGAATAGACTAGAGAGGTAGCGGCTGGTTCTGAGTGAAGCTATGATATGATCTCTTCGGCCAACTCTATGAAGCTCGGGTATTCTCAGGATTGATCTCGAACGGGTTATCTTTCAGAAGTCAATAGTCGGGATTCTCTACGGGTATTCTATATTCTCAGTTATATCTTTCAGAGTGATCGATGCCTGGTATTCAGAATTCTCAATTATCGGTCTTCTTTATTATGCTCAGGACTATCAGGGTTTTCTTTATCTTCAATATTCTGGCCCATCCTCAGAGCGACATTAAGTATGCAGTACAGCGGGAATTCTATTGCAGAGCTGTGTTATCAGTCAGTATTATTCGGCATTGTTCGAAGATTTATACAGCCGGGAGAGCAGAGAATGTCTATATTCTGATTATTGTTCAGTCAACTTAAGGGCCCTACCTATAGTGCTTCATATCTTAATTGGTATAAATTCCGCCCTTGTCCTCTTTGTGTTCAATTTACCCCTTATCGAAATTGCGAGGACGCAATTTTTTGTAAGGTGGATGGATTGTAACACCCCGCTCCCAGAATACGTACTTAGTTGCGTATTCAGATTTTTCGATCGTATTTTCGATTTACTTCCTATATTCGTTTTGTATTATGAATTATTTCTATGATCGTTTTTGTCTTGGATCCGGATTCACGGACTCGGAGTCAGCCCTAGTCTGAACCGAGGACCCGATCCTAGGGTATTACTCGATTTGGTCTTTCTGGTATTTAGATTTGACCGATTTTAGTTTTAAACATCGTTTTCCAATATTTTAGATTTTCTATGATTTTCTGGAATTTTCCTGAATTAAATTGAAATTCTTCAAAACCGGTGTCGACCAGTGCCGCTGACCGATTCTCGGATTTTTAATTTACAAACAGATTGGAATTACTAGAAATATCTTTTTACATTATTTCTTAAAATCACATTTCCTATCTAAATACTTTTTCTGAGGATTTTATGAATTTATGAAAATTCCACCGGATTGGGTGTGGCCAGTATCGCTGGTTGATTTCAGGATTTTTAGTTTACAATCGGAATTGAATTTCTGAATTCCGCTTTCACTTTACTTCTTAAAATCATATTTTATTCTTTAATACATTTTCTGGGATTTTTCGGAATTTATCAAAATCCGGCTGACCCGGTGTAGACCGGTATCGGCGGTTGACTTCCGGATTTTTAATTTAAAAACGTGATTTTATTTCTGAAAACTGATTTCATATTATTCCTCAGGATGACGTTTTCTACCTCTGGGAATTTTTGGGGATTTTTCCGGAGCAGTCGATATTTGCCGACCCCAATATTATATTATTATTTTTTGAATCTTTGCTTTTCGTTCTTTTCCTTTCTTTTCCTTTCTTTCCCACCGACTCCAGCGCCGACCTAAAGCCCACATGGGCCCGGTCACCTCCCCATCACATCCCCCTTCTCTTCTTTTTCTTTTCTTTTCTTTTTCTTTTTCCTTATCTTTTCTTTCTCCCTTCTCTTCTCTTCTCTCTTCTTCTTCTTCTTCTCCTCCTCCATTTGGTGACCGGCGACCAACCAGCCCCCCTCGGGCGCTCCGGCGACCACTTCCGGCCGCCACGCCGACGAGCAACTGCCCCCCTTCTCTCTTTCATCTCTCCCTCTCATGTTCTCTCCCTCTCTCTCTCTCCTATTCTCCCTCTCCCCTGTCCACTCTCTCTCATGTTCTCTCTCTCTCTCCTTTCTCTCTCCTCTCTCTCTCTCTCCAGACTCTCTCTCTCACTCCTAATTTCTCTCTCTAAATCTCCCTATCTAATTCTCTTTCCTCTCCTTAATCTCTCTCTAGATCTTCTCCTCTGTAAATTGCTGACGAGGATCTCACCCCGCGTCCAGACAATCCCTTGACGCGGATCTTCGCGTTCTTGTATCAACGCGACGCGGAGTTCATACTCGCGTCTGCGTTCTCCTCGCGTCCTAACTTGGACGCGAGTGTCGAACCCCACATTTGTGGCATCTTCGCAAACGCGACTCCCGCGTCTGTGATTCCCGCGTCTGCTATTCTCGCGACGCGACTACCGCGTCTGCGACCCCGCGTCCCACTCTCAAAACCCGCGTCTCCCTGTGTCTCTTTCTCTCTCTAAATCTCCCCCTCTAGTTCTCTTTCTCTCTCTAGGTTTCTCCCTCTTTCTCTCTCTAACTCTTTCTCTCTCCTCTTCATTTTCTCTCTCTACATAATTATATATATTATTATATTTTATGGCGCGTGCACGAGTTCCATGGATTTCGGACTTCTCGGCATTTCCGGTGATTTAGGCGAGTGTTCTCGCCTCCATTTGGGTTTCCCCGCTTCGTCGGGTCGACATGTATTTTATTCCATGTTTTCATGTATTATGTATTGGGCTGAGTCCCTGTATCTGTGTATGGCCGAGTGCCAATGATTGGACATGTATTGCTCTGTGACGAATGCTTGTATAGGGTAGTTTCATTCTTGTACATATACCATGCCTGTGATGTATTTTATACCATGCGTGGCCGACCCTTCGTGGTTGTTGAACTCTGGGTTTCTGCCCACTCCTGGGATGGCTGGTAGCCACCAAGAGTGCGCTTAAACCCCGAGCGTTCTTGGACCCTCAGCCTTCAGCCTCCGGTCTCTCACTATCTCGAAAGGGAAGTGATTGGGACCGTCAGGTCTCTCCGTCCTTCAGCTTCCGGTCCCTCACTATCTCGAAAGGGAAGTGATTGGGACCGTCAGGTCTCTCAGCTCCGCCTGGTTATCATGATCAGCGTTCAGCGCTTTACCACTAGATTCGTCTAGGCGAGATGCTGCCGGAATTCCTACTCGCACCTTAAGTCGAGTTGTCCCGGTAATCTTGCCAGACGCTCCAGTGTTAAATACTGTTTGCTGTTTGTACACTCCAGCTTGCTCAGCTCCGCTTGATTGTGCTCAGCTACTATTCTATCACATGCCATGTATTTACCTGATATGTTAACACTTGACATGCCATGCCATTACTTTATACCTGTCTTTTACATGCTACTATCTAACACCTGTTTGTACCACCTGACAACTGATGTGTTATCATCTAACACCAAACATGCTACTACTTGGCAAGGCCCCTTGTTATGACATGACTTGCCACCGGACTAATATCAATCTCTTGACATGATTGGTCACCTGCCAAATATCATCCTCCTGTCATGCTATCACTTGACACCCGGCATGATATACTTGACCTGTGATTATCACATTTACGGGAATACTATACTTGTTATCCTGCATTACATACAGTGACTTGAATCTTGTTCTTGTTATCCTGTATTATATTTACAGTGACCTGAATCTATAGTACTCACATACTCCTGAATTCCTGATCATGTCTTGTACCTGCTATTCCCGTAAATTTGATAACTACATAATAAATCATAAAAAGGAACAACTTGCATCGGGTCGGGAGAAACTTGCGGCTATCAATATGTGTTCGTGTTTACAGTGGTACTAGGCATGTTGCGCAACTAAAACTTCCGGTCTGACCTGTGGGCCTCCAGGCGACCGAGGGGAGTGCTGGCTCCATCCTTCTTGGTACCATCTTGATAAGGGCATTCTATAAGACCCTCCTGTAAGCCTTGCGGCCGGTTCCATACACCAGCGATGGAACGTCCTGGGTCGTGGTCCCGGGCATGTACGGGACCCACTGTAAACATAGTTCGTTGATACCCCCGTTGGTTTCCAATAACAACCTTGCTTTACTCGGATGTGGATATATGTGTGCTGGGACGCTAGTCCACATATCTAGACATCAGGGTAAGACGAGTAATAATCATAATAAAAGATGCCAACCATGGATCTGTTGTATGCTTTACCGAGTTTGCTTCCATCGGGTTTTACATCAGATTTCCAGTTTTATGGTTATTATTATATTAGCTGCTCATACCCTGCTTTATCACTTGTATCCTATTCCATCAATCTCCTGTTCTTATCCTATCATCCCATGAGTACTTCCTGCTTGATATCGCTTGTCTTATACCTACTTGCTCCTGCATGCTTATGCTCACGACATGGTTTTCAATGCTTGATTATGATTCGGTTTTATCGATACACGTATGCTTATCTTTGCACGCCATCTGGCTTTCGTATCACCACTCGCCTGGGGAGTTCTATCTGACTCTCCTGGATTCTCATGTCCAGGTCCTGGAGCTTGGAGCATGTTGGGGCTTGGAGCTTGTAGAGTCCCAGTTGCTGACCTGAGAAGCACAGCGGTAGCTTAGATCTCCAGCAGACCATCTGAAGTTCTATCCTTCCAGGCCCCCTTGTGCGGCTCTAGAGTTTTCCTGTTATGACTCTGAGCCTGTTTTTGTACTGTTCATACTCGTACATCTCTTTGTATTCTCGCATTTGCGCCTATCGGTGATGTAATATTATTGTAATATTTGTCACCTCTGGTGATAACTTTGTAATTGTACTCATATGTTGGAATGTATAATGCACCACGTGCTTCCGTTCTCTGATTCTTGCCTGTACTGATGCTTAGCGTATATACGTGAGGGTATTTCTGACTTGCGTATATACGTTGCAGTAACGTCTCCGTACCCGCCGGATCGGGGCGTTACAGCTGACACCATCACTTATGCCAAAAGATGTCACGCCTGCCAAGTGCATGGCGATTTCATCCATCAAGCACCAGGATACCTTCACTCTACGACCTCTACCTGGCCATTTGAAATGTGGGGGATGATGTAGTTGGCCCAATCAGCCCTCCATCATCAAAAGGACATCGGTTTATTTTGGCCATAACCGATTACTTCTCCAAATGGGCTGAGGCTGTTCCTTTGGAAGAGGTGAAGTCATCTGACGTGATCAAATTCGTCAAACATCACGTCATTTACCGTTTTGGGGTACCTCGACGAATTGTCCATAACAATGGACCCCAGTTCATCAGCCAGGCTTTCCAGAGATTCTGTACGAAATTCAGAATCTAGAGTGTATCCTCAACGGCATACTACCCCGCCGCTAATGGTCTCGCAGAATCTTTCAACAAGACCATCGGCAAACTTCTCAAGAAATTCGTCTCGAAAAGTCAACGTGACTGGGACGACAGGCTAGGTGAATGTTTATGGGCTTATCGCACAACTGTTCGAACCCCAACTAAAGCTACGCCATTCTCTTTGGTATACGGGTGTGAGGCCGTGCTTCCACTGAAAATCCAAATTCCATCTCTACGCGTCGCCCTGACAGCAGAGATGACAAATGAGGAGAAGCATCGACAGCGACTCCAAGAATTGGAGGCCTTAGATGACAAACGTCTGCAGGCCCAACAACAAATCGAGCTTTACCAAGCTCGGATTTCCAGAGCCTTCAACAAGAAAGTCAAGGTGCGGAATTTCAAGAAAGGTGATCTTGTCTTAGCTGTCAGACGACCTATGGTGATGACACATAAGACAAAAGAAAAATTCCAGCCCAAATGGGAAGGACCATTTGTAGTAGAGTCAGTCTACTCAAATGGATCATATCGCCTCATAACCTCAAATGGCGATAGACTCATGATGCCGATCAATGGCAGATTCTTGAAGAAGTACTATCCTTAATAGTACTCCTCCACCGATCAAGTTAAAAGTACACCTCTGATCAAAACAAGAAGAGCTTCTTCATTAACATCCGACGCCTCCAACGGTTAAGGATAGAGGAAAATGTTGGCTTTTAAGCCCAACATAAGTCTTTGACAACTCATCATGCTGAGGGGAATAACATGGCTAGCCCAACTCAAACGGTAGTTGGTAAAGACACCTCAAATCCGTTGACAGCTGAGGGTTTGCTAAAAACCCTGGGTTCTAATGTTCCCATCCTCATTAACATCCGACGCCTCCAATGGCTAAGGATAGAGGAAAATGTTGGCTTTTAAGCCCAACATAAGTCTTCGACAACTCATCATGCTGAGGGGAATAGCATGACTAGCCCGACTCAAACGGTAGTTGGTAAAGGCACCTCAAATCCGTTGACAGCTGAGGGTTTGCTAAAAATCTTAAGTGGATGTAGTTCCACTCTTTCCTCCAAAAATCCCTTACCAATTCTCATCCACAGAATGGTAGGTCTACAAAATACAATCATTACTATGTTAACACTATACCTCTGGTAATGAAAATTTTCAATACTCCTTATTGAGTACAAACTTTACTTGTCAACTCTACACATGGAGCAGCAAGACTTCAAATTTGCCAAGTTAACACTATACCTCTGGCTCTTCAAACTTCACTTGTCAATTCTCATCAATAGAATGACAGGTCCTCAAATTGCTCGTATCGCAAATCAATTTTTGTCAAGTTAACATCACACCTCTGACAAATTACTGTTAATTTAACATAACACTTCTAACCGTAATCAAGTTGCTGCCAAGTGCAATGTTAAACCTCTGACAGCCATTTTTCCCTCAGACTTCCATATCGAATCTGAAATGAACGATGCTAAGTTTAATACTATACCTCTAACGTCCAAGTCATTGCTAAGTTTAACAATACACTTAAGGCCATGACTTTCCCTCGAACTTCCTTGTTAAAGTCGAGATGACCAATGCCAAGTTCAAAATTACACCTCTAGCATTACCTTCACTGCTAAGTTAAACATCACACCTATGGCAGTGACACTTTCAGTTTTCTCAAATGAAAGCTGAAATGCTTCTGAGTCAAGTTAATATCACACCTCTGACTCACATTCTTGTCAAGTTAACATTACACTTCTGACAAGACTACATTCAACCCGTTAAGTTAATATCACACCTCTAACGGTAAAGACTTTCCTAGATCCCCGCGAATCTAGTCTCACTTGTTATTCTCGTCAACAGAATAACAAGTCCACTTAAAAATATTGTTAGGTTAACATTACACCATTAACAGTGTTTTCATTAACTCCCCAGCTGATCTTAATCGAGTTAATCCCAAACCTCTGATAAAAGTTCATCCTCCCTGGGGTACAAATTCAGCTTGTCATTCTCCGTTATAGATTGGCAGGTCCACAAAAATTATCTTATCTCTGTCAAGTTAATATCACACCTCTGACAACATTGTTGAGTTCCTAAAATAGGATCTCTCTCCACAGAATGTGACTCGTTAAGATTATCATCATAGTTTTGACAAGTCAAAGACTCTTCGGTTCTATTCGTCTGACTTAAGAAAAAAAGAAAAAGTTCAAGACAATAGAAGGAAACAAAAAGAAAAGTGTCACTTTTACTTATATCCAGGCATATGAAAGTGATACAAAACGCTCTCTTATACAATAAGATTGAGTGTTACAATAAAGGAGTATAAAGAAGTCCCTTTCTCTCTCAAAGGTTGCACTCACTCCTCGAAGCTGCTCACAATTCCAAGTACTAGATGTTTGGAAAGGCGCCAAAGTAGGATTGAACACTGTGGCGACGATCGGAAGCTGGTTGCACCATGATGCATGATGCAAATATCGAAGAAGCCTCTGATTGACCGAGAACAATGGTGTTTCTTGAGGTCGGAAGGCAGCAGAATCTTCTGATTCCACCTGACCATCCGAAGCGGCGGGGTATGATCCTTCGTTGATGAACATCTCCACCACCAGAAAGTCATCCAATGAGCATGGAGTTTTCATCGATGTCACTTCTGGGATAGGTGAAGGGAGAATCTAAGACCAAACCCACCACTATATCCACCGCCATCCTCACTCTGACCATGCCATGTCAAGAAGCATGACTGGTGCATTGAATCCAAAGAGATCTTGGCGAGGGTCCGATCCCCGTCTCCCGAAGACGGGAGCCATGACTTCTTCTCCTGTGGTCGACAATCGACCAAGTTCGCTGGCCGATATATTCTCCCAAGGGCCCAGCGAATATGAAAAGGGATGATTAAGCCTACCTGTAAAAAAGCAAAAGTTAGAAGATCTGAAACGTAGTATATTTCAACAAGAAAAACTAAGTGACAGACGCAGCTATTGTGGAAAACTGCAGACGCAGGAATAACCCGCGCAGTGAACCTAACTTCTGCGGCGGCAGAAATAGACGCGATCAAAGATGTGATACACACAGAAGTCAAACGCAGTCTAGTTTTGCATCCGCGTCTAAGATATGAGGTGCGAAAAGAATCAGATGCGAAAATGGCCGTCTCCCTGTTCGACGAACAGGGGTTGCAAAATTCAGGGCTGAAAATTTCATGGCAGACCAGGAAGTCATACCCGCAGCAACCCCCATTAAGGGTTGAACTCTCTGCAACAAGGCGCGGATATAAAAGGTGCTCAAGGAAACGCTTCTTGATCTTGAAATCACTTGACAGTGATAATCTTCTGGAGAGATTAAACAGAAGCATGAAAGCTCTGGGTCATCATCATCCATGGAGGCAAGTCTCAGATACAAATCCTTGAAGAGGAAAGGCAGAATCGCTCAGAGCATTCGCTCTCAAAGGAAAGCAGTTTAAGTAATGAACTGCTAAAAGGAGAAGCTAAGCCCTATTTATAGGCAACCCATAAAGCCTGTAAGCAAAGGCTCACTAATCAGAACCGTCGGCTTTAACTCCCGCATGCATGTCAAAGCCCAATAACGGGCTGACACGTGGACTATCGCTTCGGGAAGCATCAAAGACGCGAGTCTCCAACTGCCAGTGCCGGTCTAGCATTTAAAGGCATTAATGCCTAAACCCAATGAAGGGCTGACGCGTAGACTGCCGCGTCGGGAAACATCGGATAACGCGAATCCCCAATCGTCAATGCCGATTTGACATTTAAAGATCCAATAAGTTCTTTAAGACGAGCTACATGTAACGCCTGGGAAATTGCACCAAACGCAGGCCCTAGAGCCGCGTCCTGAAACTTGCGTCCCTTTGAGAACTCGAAGGCGGCGTCCTTCTTATTCTTATTAAGAGAGTTGCGACCGCGTCTCTCGGGGTGGTTCAGAGCCGCGTCCCCTCGGCAAAAGGGACCCATTCTGAGGTTGCACTTCGAATTTGAAAGCTGCGTCTACAACAGAGAAGACCTATGTCATTCACAGGGATTCTAGAGCTGCGTCTACATTGCGAGACGACAATTGTGTTCCTATCCTAAACTCAATATAATTTGAGTTTGCACCATGTCAAGGGTCTAGAGCCACGCCTTTACTGAGCCAGTGCCGCGTCCCTATCAATTAGCTGAGATCCATGCGTCAGTTTTTGAGGAGTCTAAGACCGCGTCTCCACTGCATCCTGACAGAATCAAGGGCCGCGTCAATGAATCTGCGTCCTTTCATAAATATGAAGGCCGCGTTCCCTTTACTGAAGAACACAAATTCGCGTCTCAGAACAACGTCTTTTCGTCTTTAAGTCAGAGCTGCGTCTTCATCTCAAAGATCACGTTCCTCCAGGAGCTGCGTTTCTTCAGCAAACTAATAGATGCGTCCCCGCTCCAAGTGAGGTGTGTCTTTAAAGCAGTACTACCCCTGCGTCCACAGAACTGGCGTTCAGTCCTTACTTCTGCAATTCAGTTCAACAGTACACTGGCACTAGCAGACGACTGCCCACCTCTAGTTTAAAGTACACCAACGACAAACTCAAAGCACTGGGAGAGTTTAGACTGTGTATCTAGACACTCACCACGATCATTTCTGGCGGCTTCAAAGGGTTTCACAGTACACTCACGAAGACCATAGTCCAGACAAGATCAAGCTCAGAGCATTGTCAGTCCAACCATGAGAAGGGCGAATTTAGCTAGAGTCCAAAGTATTTCGAAATCCGTCCCAGCCAACTGCGGACTATCGAAAACTTTGGAGGGGGTTCTGTAGGCTGTCTAAAAATCATTAAAGACAAGCCATCAAAAGCAGAGTCCCAAACTCCAGACGCAGGGCTAATCATAGCCAGCATTGCGGCACCAAGGCGCGAGGGTCGAAACCCGCGTCTCAGCAGCGCCAAGGCGCGAGGGTCGAAACCCGCGTCTCAACAGCGCCAAGGCGCGAGGGTCGAAACCCGCGTCTCTGCAGCACCAAGGCGCGTGGGTCGACACCCGCGTCTCAGCCAGCACTGCAGCACCAAGGCGCGAGGGTCGACACCCACGTCTCAGCAGCACCAAGGCGCGTGGGTCGAAACCCGCGTCTCAGTTGTAACCGTCCCGGTTATAGGGTCAATCACGGCCCACATAACGGGGAAAGTTAACCCCCATTATGGAGTGTTTTTAGGAGGCACGTATGCCCCTGAAACCTCTATAAATAGCCCCGTTGTTATAGAGAAGGGGTCGGATTTTGGAGGGAAGAACTCTGAGAGAAAAGAGCTTGACTTTAGAGCTTCGATAGAGGAGGAAAGAGAGTCCAACCCTTCAGACAACTTGCTGCGTACAAGTTAGTCTTTGCCTACAATCTCTTTGAGATTTCTGGCCGACAGAGCTGCGTTACTCCATCCGCCAACCGAAGAGAAGATCCCCAGAAGTCCTCGACGTTCACCCGGTCAACGGAAAACAAGATTCACTTTCCATCACCACCTGAAGAACCCAGCACTAAACAAAGGGGGATTCAAGACTCAACATCTCCCCTCCCTTGTAGTCGGAGTATAAGTTTGTTGTAATCTTTCAATGATTCAAGGAAATTTTGCACCGAACGTCTCTTCTCCGTACCAAACAAATATTCACCGACATGACCAATTAGATCGGTGATATTGATTAGCTGTTAGATTGTTCCTAGAAACTAACAAGAACTACATGCTAAAAGATTTGATCTTATATTGCATTTGACTAGATTTTCTTTTGAGAGGGTTTGCACAGTTTCTTTCTTCTTCTAATAAGTCTAGAATTCAAAATTGGATTTGGGCTGGCGGGGCTCTCCGTCAGTGATATTTATTCTGATATTTGCTTTGAATGCTTTGAAAGTTAAATTTTGAATCTGGGTTGCTTTAATATCATCTTGAGTTCCTAAATTCTGTTGGGACGAGGATTTAAGTGATATATTTTTATGATTTAACATAATTAGTCAAATTTTTCGCATTCTAAACATGATAACTGACTGCAAGTCAATAAGTAGACGCAGTCCTAATGATTGTTTGCTAAAGATATTCATAGTTGATTTTTTATTTTATAATGCTATTTATAGTTCCATGAGCTATAGAAACGTGCTACCTTTCCCCAACAACTGCAGAAGATTTGGAATTAAAAAAAAATTAAAATTAGAAACAAAAAAAATGACATAAATACCAGGCAACTTTGGTAGAATTGTGAGTAGGGGTAAGGGTTTGTAGTTCAGCTTGCCAAGAAATTTATAAGAGGACAATTGTTATTAGAACTAAATTCGGCTGATTTTATTGATAATGTCCTTTGATATTATTTTGTGATTGTAGAATACACGTAAAATTTAAGTAAAAATTATACAAGATGACTACATAACTCGGTGATTTACATGTAGAACCAGAATTAATTACTTGCAGAATCAAAAGGGTAGATGATTGAAAAAACATGTCCTCAGTAATTAGAAATGTGAATGTTAGATAGATGGTACTAAAAGATAGGATAGGATAGCTTGGGAGACGAGTGCATTAGAGTACAATTCGAGCAGGTTCGAACCTGGAAAACTGACTTGCGAGTACGAGAGATTATTGCTAGTGAGAGGAACAAATTTGCAGAAACTTTAGAAGCAGGAAGAGAATAATAACAAGATTAAAGAAGAGAAAAAGGAATATTCCAGCACTTTTATAAATAACCAGAAAATAAAAATAACGTTAATATGGCTGAATAGAGTGGAAAGAAAATATTCACATAGCGGCTCCAAAAGATTTGGTATAAAATATTTCTTTTTTCTTGAGCAAAATTTCTTCTTCTTCTTGTTATATAAGGAAATAAAAAGTTTCATCTGCACCAATGAATCTGTTATCCACATTTTTTTCCTAGACAATCTCGTGTTCCTGCCAACATTGAATCCTCTACCAATAATGCTTGAATAAAAAGTGGGGTTGTGAATTATTGAGCAATGATTTGACTAATTGGAAAATGGCATAATTAATTGATCTTGGAACCTGCTTATAATCTTAACAGAATTATTAGTTCAATAGTTCTTCATAATGCATGTATGATATAATTTGAACGTTGTATGTTAGCTATCTAATTATTTGGTATGTGTTCATTTTAGTTTCTCAAGCAAAAATCACTGAAAATATAAAGAATAATGCGGGGTTACATTCTTTGTAGCATACACTTCAAATTCTTTGGACCCCTGTGCAGCCAAAACCAACTATATACGGCATCCATGTACCTGTAAATTACATACTAAAGAATGAAGGAAAAATTATCCCTGAGAATTGAGAAGCAATATAACAGAATTGATTAAGCGTAAATGGGAAAGAACTATCAGTAGCGGCATACAACAGTGGCTGCATAAAAGCAAGAAGGAAGATGGCAAGATGCATCAATATGTTGAGACCTCCTTATATAATAAGAATGTCTTGAATTATACATAGCCATTGAGATAGTTACAAGATATATCGATCTAGCAAGTGACATTTGTAGTAAATTAGTAAAACTTTTTTGTAGTGAGCAAGAGATTCAGGTTCCAACCAGCTTGCCCTAGGAGAAAGTATTCAAAAAAATAATAATAATAAAATAAAAGAATATCTAAAAAAGGTTTGTTCTTTAGACAATATATATTTGTTACAGATTAAAGAATCCACTGTTAAAACCATATATGCTGAAAAATAGAGATCAAGCATGATCAAGTTGAATGACACCTCTAAATAACAATGTTGTAAGAGGGATTACTAAAAGGTATATATATCTGGGGAATATTCTCTCTCTATTTATATCAGAGATACATCTGATGAGAAATAGAAGTTAGGAGTTTGTGGTCTATAAATTTCTATTTCAGTTGAATGTTTATTAATTACAACATGTAGTTCAGATGTGTGGAAGTACTCTTGCACTCTGCATAAAGAACAAAACAATAAAAATTAGAACCTAATCTAACTCCAGCTAGCACTTAAAACACATTCATATATAGTGGATATTTCGTATGTTATCTAGAGCTTTATTCATATGTGAAGAAGAGCTTGTACTTTTATATATTTCAACACAAAAAAACATTTTTTATCTGATGAAAAACATATATTCCGACTCCCATTTGAGAGAAATCATAACATTTTCCAAAAAAAAAAAAATGGATGGCAACTCAGATGAATGCATCAATATGATCACAATTAATCCCACTGATCATTCATCAATTACTATCTGTTATGCAGAAAACTAGTATATGTTTCCGCTCTCCCCTTGATCGAGCTAAAACTTTTTTTTCTTTTTAAAGGAAATATATAATATATAATGCCAAATAAAGACAAGAAAAATGAGAGTTTTGAAGCACTTCCAGAACATATACAAGCTTCCACAACATACTCTAAATGCAATTCATTTCAGTATGTCAGAAAATTGATTTATTTATCTCCATTTTTTCTTAATTTTTTCCTTTTATCAAGCCCCATCACATTTTCCAATGCATTTCCAAACCAAGAAAGCAAATCACAGTGGTGTATCCATGTTAGAGAAGACAACTTTTCAGAAAAAAAGAACAAAGTCCATGCTCACACTAGCAGAGACATCAGTCATTGATGCAGCTAAAATCTAAAAGAAACATACATCTCAATATGTGAAGAAATTAAATCAAAGGCTAACACTCTATTACATTGTAAAAAACACCGCAAAACACTGAATAGCCACCCACATTATTGAAATAAAAATCCCACTCTTGACACTGTTACTCTAATTTCTCCAAGGAAAAAAGAAAAAGAAAAAGATGCAAGAAGATCATGTCTCCCTATATGTATCCCAAGAAACAAACCAATGCATTAGAGAAAAAAGCTAAGGTGTTGCAATACCTATATACATATAAGAAGAAGAAGAAATTAAACCAGATCACTTACTGCACTTTCCTCTCTTGGGCTCCTCTCTCTCATCACATCTCGTGAGTTCTTTCTCTCTATATTGAATCACAAGAAGCCGCGGAGATGGAAGCACAAAACCCTAATGGATCCGAGGTTCCTCTCGGAGCAAACCATCTTCTTTGATGCCACAACCATCATCGACGTTTGCAACCGACATGATCTCTCCGATCCACACTCACATTCCCTCTGTAATTAAAATCACCGTGTAGAGTCCCCCACATCAAGAAGAAGATGAAGAAATAGAAGTGAAAAAGAGAGAGAAATTAGAGCAAAAGAAATAATTTTTTGAATTAGAGATCGCTAAATCAGCGGGGCGACTGACGAGTTGGCAGCGTCCGGCCAGCCGGCTGCACCGCCCATCGCCGGATTCCAGTAGAGGAAAGAAGCGTCAGCTGCACCATTAATGTTGGCCACGAATGGATACCCACCAGCTTGCCATTCCGCGCTGATGTTGTTGGTCATCAAGTTCAGGTGGTTGTTGCGGTCTCCTTCAACCTTCACATCCTTGAGAAACCCTAGGTTTGCGCTGTCGTAGGGCAACAGGGACTGACCGTACTGGTCCTCGGCCTTCTTGGGCTGCTTCAAGCTCGACATGAAAAGAGACGCTGCTTGTGATCCAAAGCTCGATGGGTACTCATTGTGATGCAAGAACGAAGAAGAAGATGGCTGCTGATGCTGGAGATCCGCGAGATTGTTGTTCATCAATTGATTCGAAGCAGGGATCAGGCCCCGAGCCCAAGGGCATCATAGGCAGCTTCAGTGCCAGGAAAATTCATATCAGAGGTGGTGAGGCCATAGAAGAAAGAGCTGAGATCCGACGACGTGGGCAGTAGGGGCGGCGGCGGCAGCGGCGGATCAGTATTCGTCGCGGTGACTGTGGCAGAGGCAGTGGCCGTGACTGTGGTGGTAGCTGGTAGGCTGTGGTGTTTCTTGACGCGCTTGTTCTTGCGGCATCCACCGCCGACGGGACGTTGCGGAGGGTGCCGCCGCGGGTCCAGTACCGCTTGCAGGCCTTGCAGAAATGACGCGGCTGTGACAGGCTGTAGTTGTTGTAGTAACAGAACTTGGTGTTGGCCGAGTCGCACCGCGGGCATCGCAGCGGCGCCGAGGGGCGCTGCTCCTGCTGCTGAGATGGCTGTTTCTGCGTCCCCCCTGCTTTCGCCGCTGCCGATGTTGAAGAAGAAGCTGACGGAGGCGGAAGAGGAGTAGCACTTGGAGAGATATTAGTTGCAGGCATGTTCATTATCATTCTCTGCAGACACACAAAAACAAGAAGAAGAAGAAGAAAAAGATTGTGAGAAGAAAATGGGTGGTAAGAATTGGAAATTGGGGAAGGTTCTGAGACAAGAGGAAGGCAACAAAACGGGGGTGCAGAATTATTCAGTTGATGGTGATAGGGAAATGGAACCGACCTGGGTCCAGTCTCTTCTGCCCATTTGCGGATCACTATCGCTGCACATCATTTTCTGTCACAACCAACAAAAGGACACCAACCACGAATCCTAGCTCTGTTCCTCAGATCGATCAAAGACGAAGAAGGAAGTGTTTGTTTGTGGTGGCTGAACGATGGGAGGCTATCTCTTGATTTGACGATGATATAAGTGGAAGAATTTGATGAGAGAGAGAGAGAGAAAGAGAGGTGGGAATCCCGAGGGGGGGAGAGAGATAAGGCCTAAGGGTGCGAGAACCGAGGAGAGGAGAACATATTGAGAGCTAATGCTTTTGCTTTTGTTACTGTGTTGTGTGTTGTGTGATTGTGGTTCCCTATGAATGTAGAGACGCTAAGAAATTCAAGCCCATTGCATTGCGTTGGGGATACCCTAGCTATTCTCTCTACCTTAAAAGAGAGAAAAATTCCTCCTTGGAAAAGGACAACACAAGGCCATGTGGGCTTAGAGAGAGAGAGAGAGAGAGAGACTCTCAAAACTTGGTGGTTTGGCAAAACCGTTAGGGTCGGGGGAGAGGGGTGTCAGTGCTTTTGCAATGGACAATTGATGGGCATGACCATGTGCCCAATCCCTCACTCTCGCTCCCCCCCCTCTCTCTCTCCTCTTGTACTGATGAGTGATGATAACAAAAGAAAGCTAAGCAAATCACGTTTGATCAAGGGAACAAATGGATTCTTGTAGTCCTTCGAGGGATCTCTCCCACACCCCACAATTATTCTCCTCCCCTTACAAAAAACTAAAGCAACCCCCCATTCCCTCAACCACAACATGTGTTAATTATTAGTTAACAACAGTAGTTTGATTGGGCTGCTCAAAATTAGTACTATGACCGCGATTATTCACATACAAGAATAACCCTAATTAGACCGGCCTGCGTCCGTTGACTGGCTGAAGTAATAAAAGATGAAGTGAACTTTTTTTTTTAAAGTTTGGCCATGATTTATTCATTGTCGACGGCACTCCACGTCTCTCAGATTTACAAACAGAGTGTCTGCATTAATTCACGTGCAATAGTTATATATAGTTTTATTGTTTTCGCTATGTGTCATATCGTTAGTCGAAGAGTAGAGGCTGATGAGTACATGTGTGTGAGCAACACACATACAATAAGAGGATCAATTACGCATTGACGCATGTATTGAACCTCTTATAATATGTTATATGCATGGGGCCTCACATACATATTATAATATATTATAAGAGTTTCACTCCACGTGTAAACGCGTGATTGGTCTTTTTATTTTTTTGATGTGGCCCACATGCATATTCCGAACCTTCCTGATGAGCAGCCTTGATTTGCCATCTCCACATGCATTTACATTGGCATGACAAATTTGTATCGAGGAGAACAGTGGATTCACAAGTTATTTTCAGATGTAATCCAAGGCAATGCTGATACCTCGCTGTGTACTAGTGCTCAATTCCGTATGGGGCAAGTGTAGCAAACTTTTGATTAGTTAATGGAAAAAGGAATTAGCGCTAACACAAGATCTTTTTAAGGGACATATGTTAGGGGGCTTATTGGATCGTTCAAGGAAATCATAAATTTGTCAGTGTGCCGCTTACTCGCGAAAATGCATATTTACGCACGTTTCTTTTTGCACGATTTCTCGTATGGAAGGGCGAAAATATCTAAGTATTTTGCTGAATCATGTCAGCAAAACATGAGAGACCCGCATATGATGAAATTTTTTGAGCTCATCAAATCAAACGGTAATTTGAAAAATACTGCCGTATCAAAGCTGGCCTCAGATTTTCGAAAATGATTTCTTCGATCAAACAGCCATTACTTAGAAGACCAATCAACACATACGCAAGTCAATAGACAATCGAGATGCGTGACTCCAAACAGACCATATGTATGTAATCAAATAGAAAATTTTGAGATCAAAGAAGATGCATGTGGAGAGAGGACAGGGTGGGTCAAATCTGAGGCGTGGGTGGGTGGGTGGGGGGGGGGGGGTCCAGTGAGCCACCCACCACCATTAGCAGCAGTGGGAGTAGATTCCCATTAGATTGGCCTCTGTATTGTTGCTGTTGATAAATAAATATTAAAACAAAAGGCCAGTGTACAGTGTTGAATGAACAGTGTTTTTTTGAGCAAGGGAGAGAAAACGAGAGAGAGAGAGAGAGAGAGAGATTTGTAGAGAGAGACGGAGAGGAGGGAGACAGAAGAATCTACGTTACCAGCCAAAGGCTGACAGCTTCATTCCACGACAAGGACACGACGACAAAGATCTCAATCCAAATTTCATCACCTCCCCCCTCTATTTTCTTTTTAAATTTTTTAGTAACTCAGTAATTCTTAACATTGTATTAACTTTTTTTAAAGAGAAATTTGCATGGTACTGCCTACAATGCATGAGACAATTGGTTTTGGACGAGTACTGTGCGAAATTGGTGCACACTGCCACACGTGATGAGAGAGATCCAATTCTAGACTTTGGAGTAATTTAATAATAAACTACAAATATGGGTATGATTTTTGAATACATGTATACAGCAAATACATTAAATATTTTTAATTGGTATGATTATTGAGTTAATATATTTGTATTCACTAAAAAAACAAATATGAGTAGGATAACACTTAAAGTCCGGTCTTTCTCCTATCAAATTACACCCGTTGTGTGTCTCATGGATCACACTTGCTCTCGGGGAGAAGAATAGCTTGCTTCACTTTTACCTCAGTTTTTCCTCGGAGAGGTTTTGGTTTTATTCCAAAGTTTTGAGTTTTTGGGATCGTGATTGATTCCTCAATTTTCTTAGTTCGTTAAAGCACTTAATTGAGATAGATTGATGTGTTAGCAAAAATTAATATGCTCTGATGCTAATTATTGTGCGCAGTGGAACCTGTGGCGACATGACAATACTTGCAAAAAGAAAACTCTTGTAGAACAAACTAGCAATACTAAAACAAAAAAGTAATAACAATATCAAGAGGATTTAATATGGTTTGATCCGAACTTGGCCTACATCCACGAAAGAAAACTCGAAAGACTTTTATTAATAAACTCGATATAATGTAAATCTAACTTTCATCTTGATCTCGCAAGAGTATTCACCTTCTCTGTGAATCTATACTTAAATTACAAGAGTATACCTTCTCTCTTATACCGTCACTTTTATCTATCTTTCTTGACTTCTTCTGATCTTCTTCGTTCGAGACTCTTTAATACACTACGTTACAATCTTTATTTATATGACTTTACAACATAAATCATATTTGGACAATGAGATGATCTTGGCCGTTGGATGCTTGAAAAGTTTTTCTTGATCTAGAAGAATTTTAGACCCTTCAAACTTTAGAAACAAAACTTTCATAGAATAGAAATTGAGTTCTATTCGGAGTCCACCAGAAAAGAAATTTGAACGCGCCAGAAAAAGAAAACCTGAATCTGGTTCTGACTACTGGTTGCCGACAACCTTCTCAGGCTTGTCAATAGTGGTGCTAGTCTGTTGATAACAACTGCCACCTGTCGACGGACTGAGATGCTCTCTCTTCTCTGTTTCTTATTATCGACGGGCCATGTTCACAACCCATTGAGTGCATTCAACAGGCTTGTCGACTACCACATTTTTATGAACTTCCTTCTTCTCCAAGTTCTTCTTTCTCCTCCACTTTAATTGAATCTTCTTGACCATCATATCCTTCTTGAAAACAAGGCAAAATTCTAACAATCTCCACCTTGACTTGATTTTCAAGTTTTTTGTAAAATACCTTGAAATTTTGGATTACAACCTTGATTCTTTCATTGATTGTAACCGTACCATGAAGCCTTTAACTCTTGCATGCCCTCTCTCCCGGGGGCCTTTGACTGATTTACCGTCATATCTTGAACCATCCGGGCTTCGCTCGAATGCACTCTTTCTCTTTCTTGCAACACTTTGACCCAGTTTACGTCCCATCACAGTCTTCTTAGAAGCTCCATCTCGCGGTGAGCTCCCTTCTAAGCTTAACACTGATACTCCATTTTGAACTAAGTTTTCTTTCTTAAGCTTGTTTAGCCCTTCATACTACTTTCCTTTCAAGATTACCCTGTCTCCTTCGCTAACTGTGACAACGCCTTATTGCACTTGGATCCGACATCTTTCTTCGTCAGGCACCCATATGGATATTAGATTGTATCGTGCCTCCAAGACATACCAGACCGCCTCCAGAACATGCACCATCCCATCTCTCCATGTAATCTTGACTGTCACAGTGTCGATGACCTCGCAAGTCGAGCCATCCACCATCCTGACAGTCCATTCTTCCTTTGCAACTAAAGAGTTGAACATTTCTTTATGGGAACATATAAGTACGATAATACCAGAATCAAATATTCAAATTTTACCTTGAGAAGTGTTTACTTCGTAGAAAGCCATTAAAACTTTAGTGTTTGATACACCGTTCATTGCTACGTCTGCCTCCACAGCTTACCCCTTCTCTTCAACCACCCTTTTTGATGCTTAGATTCATTCTTTCAATGATCTTCACTGTGACAAAAGTGACATACTTTTGACGTGCTCGGACCATTCGTTTCTTCTCCCCTTCCTTTTCTTCCCATTACCACCAAATCTAATCCTTCATGTTACTCTTGATTTGGACTTTTCATGATCTTATTAGATAAGATAGTTGACGTGACCTCCTTCAAGATGAGATTTTTCTTACCGTAGAGCATGTTTGTGACGATGTGATCGTATGACTGTGGAAGTGAACTGAGAAGTATCAACACCTTATCCTCCTCATTGATCTTGACATCAACAATTAGAAGCTCATTGATGACCTTGTTAAAAAAATTTAAATGCTCCAACACCGTTATTCCTTCCTTCATATGCAACCCATGTAGTTGTTTCTTGATATACAGCTTGTTGGAGAGGCTTTTTGTCATATATAACGTCTCCGACCTTGATCACGATCCCGTTGCCATTTTTTCATCCATCATATTGTATATAACCTCGTTTGCGAGACATAGTTGGATCAACTTGTCGCCTTTAGGTCCATCTCCTTCCAATCCTCATCTGACGTAACTGCAGGTTTTGTTGACTTTCCCTGTAAGGTCTTGTGAAGTCTCTATTGCACCAATAACGACTTCACCCTCTTCTACCATAAATCGAAGTTTTCTTTACCATTGAATTTCTCGACCTCGTACTTACTCGCAGAAATTCTTATCTTCGACAAATCGATTTTCATCAACCTTTAACTCTGATACTAATTATTAGTAAAAATTGGCGCTCTGATACCAATTATTGCGAAATTGATATGCTCTAATACCAATCGTTATTATTTGGATGGACGTTTACGAAACTTGGTGATATGACAATACTTGCAAAAGAAATACTATTGTAGAACAAACTAGTAATACCAAGACAAAAGAATAATAACAATAACAAGAGGATTTAATATGATTTGGCCCAAACTTGGCTTACGTTTACAGGGAGAGAACTTGAGAGAGTTTTATTAATAAGCTTGGTATAATGGAGATCTAACCTTCTCTTTGATCCAACAAGAGTATTCACCTTCTCCTGAACGTACACCTAGACTACAAGAGTATATATTCTCTCTTGCACCATCACCTTCATCTCTCTTTCTCGGTTTTTTATACCCTCCTTTGTTCGAGATTCTTTAATACACTATGTTACAATCTTTATTTATAGGATTTTACAACATAAATCCTATTCAGACTATGAAATGATCTTGACTGTCGGATACTTGAAGAACTTTCCTTCATCTAGAAGAATTCTAGACCCTTCAAACTTAAAAATAAACTTTTCATAGAATATAAATTGGGTTCTATTAAGAGTAAAAAAAACTTGAACGCGCCAGAAAAAGAAAATCTGATTCTGACTACTAGGCCTGTCGACAGGGGTTCCAATCTGTCGACAACAACTGCTGCCTGTCGACAGACTAGGATGCTCCTTTTTCTCTATTTCTTTCTGTCGATGGGCCCTGAAGTCGACAGTCCACTGGGTGCAGTCGATAGACATGTCGACTGCCAGCTTGGATTTGCTTTTTCTCCAAGTTCTTCTTTATTTTCCACTTTAATTGATTCTTTTTTGACCATCATCTCCTTCTTCAAAACAAGGCAAAATCCTAACACGAAGAACCACGATAGATTGTCTGATAACGGGAATCAAACTTTGATCAATGTATTTGAGAGTTTGGATCCCTTTGTCTGGTTGATTCCTGGTCCGGCTCACCACGAAAGGTGCAGCCGTGTAGGACACATTCTAGCTGATGTACTTTTGTTCTCGCTCAGGTAGTCTCTAGCTGCGCTATACTCTTAACTCTTTTCTTTAAGCGATAAATTGTTTATTTTAATTTTGTAATTCTATCTATATTTATTTATTTATTTTATTATTAAGAGCACTAATTGGATAATGCTTTTAGATCAAATCTTTCAAGTTACAACACAAGAAAAATATAGTATCTGCTTACCCTAAAAATAAATATAAATGCAATTATGCAAAAGGCCACGTGATGGTTGAATTTTGCACATGGGAAACACAACAAGGTACAAATTTAACTGTTGAGAGAAGTTAGTGGATGTCCAACATCTTGTTCTTGCACTATAGATGTATATTGCATCTATATCAAATTCTTGAAAGATATCTTGTAAAATGTTAAATATTTGCAAGATTTTTAAGTAGGCCACTTGCTTGACATGTACACAAAAGAAGCTACACTAGAGTTTGATTGGACTCAAAAGTTGTTGTATACTATTTTGATTTATAAACATCTCAAGCAGAGGCGGAACTAAGAATAAATTTTAGGTAGGCTGTAACTTTTTATAACTTTTCTTATGAATTATATGAATTTTTCAAAAGAATAAAACAATACTCTCCACTAAATCAGGGTAGAATCAGAAATAAATTTGCCAAAAGAAAACCAAAATAGAAAGGGGTTTAAGGCAATATATTGAAAAAAAAAGTTTAAGGAAATATATGAAAAAATGATCTGGGTTGTAGCCCGGCCCAGCCAACCAGTGGGTCCGCCCATGATCTCAAGTACTTCTCAATGGATATCTAGGAGCAGATAAAAAAAATTTTATTTTACATGATTAATTTGAAAGGTGAAAAAATAATAATAATAATAACAATAATTCATTTTTTAGGGGGGAAAAATAATAATGTCACAACAACGCTTCAATGGTCAAATCTTCACATATTATCATATTTTTGTCTTTCTCAGATTTAAATTATTTATATATCAAACTAATTTGTTTCCAAGGATTCATGATATGATCATGAATTGATGATTGGATGCCTCGAGTCCCATCCCATTTTGGACTCTACTGAAATCTTATCCATTTAGCCAAAGGATGAAAGGACTCTCTAGTCTCTATCCAAGATTAACATGAGTTCATACAATAAATAATTACTAAGCACTTAATTTCCCACAATTATCAGTTTCTCATTTGTCACAGCCCACACACATAAATTTTAAACTTTGGTGGCATCCTACTCTCACACACATCTATATATTATTTAGCCCAAGGCCATGCATCACTTCACCCTTTGACAAGTATAGGCTCAACTCAACCCCAACACAATATTATTTGATCAATTAGACACACATTATTGTGAGCATTATGTACTAGCTAGCCGTCCTATAATACGATTAAGTAACTAATCATCAACTACCAATTCTCTCAACTCTTCCTTGTATTTTTTTTCTCTGCATTCACATAATCTCGGAGGCTGTCACGATCGCCGTCGTATTGATTTGCCCGAGAACTGGGGCACGGAATCCGATAGTGCCATCCATGTGGAATCCACTCATTGGGAATCGAGGAATGCCAGACGAGCCAGAGGACCACATGATGACAGCTCGGTGGATGGGATCCTAGATCTCTTCTCAGCTCCCGCTACCGACATCGCAAAATTCTGCAAGTGATCCCAACCTCTCTATGGTGACCAAGGAATGTCGGAAACTTAATAAACTAATTAGTTGATTAGCACTGCAATTAATTAATCAATTAGGATAAGAATACAGAGAGAGCAGACAAACTAAATTCTGTTTTGGTGACTAACAGGTAGATCTTGGTTTGCTACCATCTTTTCCTACTTGATTAAGTTTGTATTAGTTTATTTTGAGCCTCGAAGAGGAGTTCTAATTAAAATTATCAACACTTCCCACCAAACTATGTATGAGTTGATGGGAATTTTTGGTGGTTTGTTTATGGTTTTTTTTTGTTTGGTTGCATTCATGTGTTTTGTTTATGTTTTAAAGTGAGGGTTATGAGTATAATTTAGAGATTATGAGAATGTAATGGGTGTGGAATTTAAAGGGTATTTAGATTCCCAACTACTGCTTGCTTGCTTTTTTGAACAGTTTGTGGGTTTGAAACCTGTTGGAGGTTTCTTGAAGTTGAAGGGATGCTTTATTCTCTTGGAACTTTGTTGTTTTATTTTGTACGGACTTTGGGGGAAAGCATCATCTACTTGTTCTAATGATAATGATCAATTCTAATCTTAATTAATCTGACACAGAGAGAGGCAGGGCATGCACTTGTGACTTGACCATTGGAAGGGGTAATTTGTTGATCTATCTTGTGAGCGGGCTAGGAGTCTAGGCCTTTTTTATTTTATATCATTAATTTTCTTTTTATAGTCCGAATTTTGATCAGTTGTCAATTTTTTTTTTTTGCTGTTAATACCGGAGTATCTCAGAGACTTATAATCACCTCACAGACTAATCATCTGCAAACCATAGTCTAACTCTCTCGACTGTGATAGAGAAATTTCGAGGCTAATCTCATGTCGTCCCTCATGGGATTCAAACTGATGCCCATTAGGGAACAAACTCAACGACTTGCTGATGGACCTCAAGAGGAAAAAATTAGTTTTGTAACTCTAAGGGAACAAATGAGCAGTTTACTATCACCACCCAAACAAGAAAAAAAAATGATTCTAATCTTCACTTCTATGGTACATATTTAGAAATTTTCTTCTTTCAGATAATATAGAGGCATGGGTAATGGCATATAAAAAATTGACTAAGGCACACAACATATTAGTGCACCTAGAAAATTAATGAATGTACACATAATTTTTTAAAGATATTCTCAAAATATCCCTCCTCCTCTCACCCCCGGCCCTCCCTCTCCCCAGCCCACAATTTTTTTAAAATATTCCCAAAATATCCTTCCTCCCCTCTCCCCCGCCTCCTCCCACTCCCTAGCCTCACCCAGCTCCTCCCCCTTCCCCAACCTCGCCCAGGCTTGCTGGACTATTTGTCACAAGCAGCTCTACAAACTGTTGGAATTTTGAGTTTAAAAAACAAATAAAAAGCTTTAGTTTCAAATTTTATTTATTTATTTTACCAATTCTCACTAGATACATTGGGCGAGAAAATATCTCAACTATCCGATTGTGTCATGAAATTTCTTGTGGTTACAACTACCTGGAGAGTCTGAAACCTATAAATAAACTCTCCCTCCAACAGCAAGAGACACAACGCAAATTTCTCTTCATCTTAAAAAGAAACATGAAGCTTATTCTTCGTGAAAATGGCTTCAGCCCTAAAGGAATTTTTTTCATTATCGTCATTTTTCTGGGCAACTTCTTCATCTGAGCAGAGACTCTGCGCACCGTCCTAGGCCGAGTGCTAGTGAATCTGGGGGATCCTTGACCGCTAGAGGATAAGGTCGATTCAACATCTGAACAAAGAGACGAGCTTTTGATCCTTTAGGGCAGTGACATCGCGACTGCATTCTCCAGACCAACCTATTATTTCTGTGCTTTAATTTCTAGCATGCTAGATTTTGCTAAAATTTTATTTATTTTGTACAATGTTAAATTACGAATTGCATGTTTTAATCAAAAAAGAAATAGTACACAATTTTCCAACAATAGATATATTATTTTCATGCTTTTATTTTGATAGTAGTATGTTAGAAATTTAATTTATTTGTTTTTAGCCAAAGTTTTGTTTTTGCATGTTTAGGAAATAATGTCGATATTTACCAACAATCTAAAGGATCAAAGCAGTCTTTTCATTTAATCTATTCTCTATCTGTACAATTAATTGAACTCTGCAACGGATCTGTTTATTATTTCAAATTCCTTTTAACTAAAAACTATTTAAATGTTCTTATAAGATTTTCTTTGCTCAAATTATTACATAGTTTCTCACAAAATCTTGTTTTTTTCAAATATTCTAACTAAATCTTTGTAATAATCTTCAATCAGTTAATTAATCATAAATTATCAATTTCTTACAATTACGTATTCCTACAAAATGTACTAGTCATTCAATAATCCATGGAAATAAATTCTAAGATGGGCCTCCCAAGGCTATTGGCCGCATTGGGTGAACCCCATCATAAAACTTAAAATTACTTGTTTAAAGATGGCTCTTTGTTCACATAGGAGGTAATTACAACAAAAAATCTCACAAATACCATCAAATATATTTCTTAGTAACTTCCTCATATCACATATATATTTGATTAATTTCACAATTTTGAAAGTTTACTTTCCAAATATACCATCATTTTAGACAGAAAAAGGAAAAAAATATCAAAACCAGTACATAATAATGAGGTATTTTCTGCATCTTCTCAAATAAAACCCCTTCCTTTTCCTTCATAAACACAAATTCACATATCACCTCATTATGTCTCCCATAACAAAGGCTCTCATGATTGGAGGTTGCACGACCATTTACCTCTGTTGTAGGGAGAGAGGAGATAGAGAAGACATCGGAAGGTAGCACAGAGATCGGAAGACAAAGGAGCAAGATGGCCTATTGAAGCAAGCCAAGGTAGCTCCCGGTCGACTATACGGTCGACCGTGGAGAAGGCCGGGCGATCGACCGGTCGACCAGTGTGCACAACGTGCACAGGGTTAGCCCGACAGTCGACCGTAGCATAGAACGGTCGACCGCCCGGTCGACCGACTGAAAGCAGACTGCTCTTAGTTTGGGTCCGGTCGACCGCACGGTCGACCGAGGCATGGGTCAGTCGACTGGCCAGTCGACCGACAGACGCGTTTTGGCTTTCCTTTTGGGATTCGGATTCCTTTTCTATTTGGGATCGAATCCAGCTGGGGTTTCCTAATACCCATAGATTCTGTGGCTATAAATAAGGGCTAAAGCCCTCATATATTGTATCCCACTGAAAAATCTCTATTGAAAATTTCTTGAAGAAGGAATAAGTTGTATTGATTGTTGAATCAATAAAATCTCTCTCCCTTGCCCCGAGGATGTAGACACGTTGCCAAACCTCGTTAAATACTGTATTGATTGCTTTTCTCTATTGTTCTCTGTTCTGCTCATGTTGGGTACATCTCAAGCTGCATCAATCTCCGCCTGGTTGGTGGATCCCTCAGTGAGATTGTTGTCCTGCGCACAATAATTGGTATCAGAGCATCCCATGTTAGTCGTGGGATTGTGTGTTAATTTCAAAGGCATCAGTTGCTGTTTGGCGGAGATCGTGTGTCAATCTCGGAGCGGCATTAGGACTGTTTGTGGGATCGTGTGTCGATCATAAAACAGCGTGTAGATTGCTTGAGGAATCAGTTTGGAGGAGTAGATTGCTTCTGAAACTCTTCGAGGGTTTCGCGTGAAGATAAAGATCCTATCTTTATCCAGTTTATTTATCTAACTCCGTTTGTTTCCGCATTGCTTTGAGGAATCTGTTGAGAAGATGGCTGAAGAAGGTATATCATCGGGAAAATTCATGAATTCACATCCGCTGAGGATTGATGTGGTGAAGTTCAACGGCACGAACAACTTCGGTATGTGAAGGTGTGAGGTGATGGATGCGCTGACGGCATCAAACCTTAAAGACACTCTATGGTTAGAGAAGAAGCACGCATCAACAACTGAAGAAGATTGGGATATGATGAACCGTACGGCGTGTGGCTTGATCAGGTCTTGTCTGACATAAGACATCAAGTATCATGTGTTGCATGAGACATCTGCGAGGCAGCTGTAGGAGATCCTGGAGAAGAAGTATTTGACAAAAAGCATAGAATCGCGGTTGCAGTTGAAGAGTAAGCTTTATAGTTTGCAGATGCAAAGAGGATGCTTCATCAATGAATGCTACACGAAGTTTCTTACAGATCTAGTTAATGTGAGTGTGGAGATCGATGAAGAGGATAGGTGGTAATCCTATTGAATTCTCTTTCTAAGGAAGAGTATGAGACATTCACTCTTACATTGATAAATAGAAGAAAATCCCTTAACTACAATGAGGTGTCTGCTGCTCTTGTGAGTTATGAAGGAAAGAGACAGGATAGACTGTCTTCTTCGGAGAACACAACAGTAGAGGCATTGGCGGTAAGAGGCAGATGTTCTAATAAGAAGGGAAGAGATGATCAGATAAGATCGAAGTCCAGATCAGGCTCAGAGATATGAAGACGAATCAGTGCGCCCTGTGCAAGAAACTAGGGCACTAGAAAGTTGATTACCCGAAGGCCAAAGGTAAAAAGATGGAGTCAAACACTGAGACGAATCTCACACAGGCGGATGAATTGGATTCAGACTCATCGGTATTCTCTCTCTGTGTTACTACTCCTACTGTTAGTTACTCAGATAATGTTGAGTGGATCTTGGATACCGGAGCCACCTATCTTGTGTGCCCAAATAGGGATTGATTTTCTAGTTTTGAGAAGCTAGATGGATGCTTCACGGTCATGGGTGATGATCATCCGTGTAATGTAGAAGGGATGTGTATAGTCTGTATCAAGATGGAGGATGGGATAGTACGAGAATTAAAGGAGGTGAGGTATGTACCTCAACTCAAAAGAAATCTTATCTCTATTGGTGCTTTGGAAGCATTGGGTCTTGTGATATCTATACGAGATGGTGTTCTCAAGATGATCAAAGGCTCAATGGTGGTTATAAAGGGCGTCCGCCAGAGAAATCTCTATTACTTGAAGGGTAGTACGGTTACAGGTCAGGTGGAGACTTCTAGTTCTTCAGATGATGGTTGCACAAAAGTCTGACAGGTGAAGGTCGGACAAGGAGGTGAAAGGGCTTTGCAAGCTCCTGTAAAGAAGAGATCATTGGAAGGTGCTGCTACCTGCAACTTGGAGGGTGAACACAGCGTTCTGGACAAGAAGAAGGTGATATTCAGCACCAGTACTCACCGCTCAGAAGGTCTTCTAGATTGTGTTCACGTAAGCGTTTGGGGACCTGCTAAAACTGTATCGCTTGGAGGTCACAAGTACTTTGTCACTTTTATTGATAGTTTATCTAGGCATTGTTGGATATATCTCATGAGATAAAGGTGTGAAGCCCTAGATATGTTGGTGAAGTGGAAAGGAAGAATGGAGAAGCAGACAGGTAGGAAGATCAAGGAGCTACAGTTTGGTAATGTTGAAAGAGACATGAACCAATTCCTACGATTTGGCCAGAACACTGATATTGGTACTCACTGCACAGAAAGTATATATGGGTTAGCTAAGGAAATAAACCGTTCCTTACTGGAGAAGGTTCGATACTTGTTGTCTAATGCAAGATTAGACAAATCATTTGGGTTGAGGCGATTGTGTATGCTAGCCATCTCATAAATGGATCGACTGCGATAAGAGGTAAAACTCCATTGGAAATTTGATCTATGAAAGCTGCTCAAGATCATGATTTTCTATGAGAATTTAGAAGTCTGATCTACTTCAGTGCAAAGATGGCAAGGTGAATCCGCGAGCAAAGAAGTTTGTGTTTTTAGGTGTCAAGAGAAATATGAAAGGCTACAGGTTATGGGACCCCGAAAACAAGAAGATCGTGTTAAGTCAGCATATCACGTTTGATGAAACTTCAGTGTTGAACTCTATCGTCTCTCAGCAGGTGGAGAGGACGAAGACCAAGGAAGTATCGCAGTGGGCGGAGGTTGATGCTACTCCACCATCTCCAGTTAGTTCAGTATCAGTGAAGACTCCACCGAATGTGATACCAGATGGAGATCATGTAGCCAGGGTTAATACTGAACAGGTTAAAGACATTGATGAGAATGTCGAATTGTTTGCAGCCATTGAAACCAAGGTAAAACCACACACGTGGGTGAAGAAGTATGAATCTCAAGCTTGTGACCGTGACAAACTCAAGTTGAAGGTCGTTGTTGTCCATGACGGTAGTGAGGAGGTTCATATGACTCAGCCAGATAGGTTCGCTGCTGAAGTTCAGGTACAAGTGCTTGAGCTTGATGGAGCTCATTTGAATGAACTACGGTTGGCTTGATCCTTTAGGTAAGGTAGTAGGCAGCCGTAAAGGCGCTACCACATTTGGTGATGCAACCTGTATGAAGCTGTTTGGGTTCTCGAGAAGCTGATTGGGACTTCACGTAGAGGTGGAGAGTTGGACTTCACGTAGAGGTGAAGCATTGTGATCTCGATGAACAGTTGATCTTCTAGTGAGAAGATGGTTAAGCTTGCATAAGAGGGGTGTACATCCAGTTTGTTGAAGCCGATGATGGTATTCGGTGTGCTCTACTCAGACTTAGTTGGACCGTCAGCTGAAGACATGTGGACTGGAGAGAGCCAGTCAATTGGAGAGTCAGTGTTGACTCATGATGTGTTCTTCATGAGGTTATGTAGTTGCTGGTAGGAGACATGTTCGGTGATCGGCATGTATGGTATTTCTCCTAAGGTAAAGTGATGGGAGCGCATGTATAGTGCATTCCAGTTGGATAGCTGAGCTAAAGGTTCTAAGCCGAGATCGTGTGTCGATTTCGCCGAGATCTTGTGTCGATTTCGTCCGGAGCGCTCAAGCCGAGATCGCGAGTCGATTTCGCCGAGATCGTGTGTCAATTTCGCCAGGTGATAGACTGGAGTTCGTTGGAGATTAGCTCAGATTTGATAAATCTTCACCGAGGTGGAGAATTGTAGGAGAGAGGAGATAGAGAAGACATCGGAAGGTAGCACAGAGATCTGAAGACAAAGGCGCAAGACGGCGCATTAAAGTAGGCCAAGTTAGCTCCCGGTCGACCACACGGTCCCGGTGGAGAAGGCCGGTGGACCGCCGGTCGACTGGTGTGCACGACGTGGCGAGTGTTAGCCCAGTCGACCGCCCGGTCGACCGTGGCATAGAACGATCGATCGCCCGGTCGACCGACTGAAACCAGGTTGCTCTCGGTTTGGGTCCGGTCGACCGCACGGTAGACCGAGGCATGGGTCGGTCAAACGATAGACGCGTTTTGGCTTTCCTTTTGGGATTCGGGTTCTTTTTCTGTTTGGGATCGAATCCAGCTGGGGTTCCTAATACCCAGGGACTCTGTGGTTATAAATAAGTGCTAGAGCCCTCATGTATTATATCCCACTGAAAAATCTCCATTGGAAATTCCTTGAAAAAGGAATAAGTTGTATTCATTATTGAATCAATAACATCTCTCTCTCATTTGTCCGAGGACATTGGCACGTTGTCGAACCTCGTTAAATACTGTGTTGATTGCTTTTCTCTATTGTTCTCTGTTCTGGTCGTATTCGGTACATCTCAGGCTGCATCAGTTTCCGCCTAGTTGGTGTATTCCTCAGAAAGGTTGTTGTCCTGCACCCAATATCTGTCAATATATGTTCACATTCCATCCTTTACACATTGTAATTTACTGATCAAAAAATAAAATAGTAATTGTAATTTAATCCAATTTCATGATTAAAAAAAGCCTATTTTAATTCTGAAATGTTTACTCCATTGATGTAAAGAAATCTAACAATTATGATGTATGAAAGAATGGTATAATATAGTTTTATACTTAAAGATAAACTACTACAAAGTTAGATCTAATAGTGCTGTAATCTTTTTTCATGTAAAGGAAATAAGGATTTGTCACATAATAGAGATAGACACAAGCTAAGTATCTAAGTATAAAATAAGTTTCTGTCAGATAAACTAGTTACATATAAACCAAAATGTAGCAATAGCATATTTCAATTATGTAATATTTTACGAATGTAATAAATTTTGATTAATAATCTTACAGTATGAATGCTTTGAAAAGAGACCAGTTTGCACCACACAAAATAAATACCTTCAAAGGAACTATTCATAGAGAATATATAATCTCAACATATTTCAAAGGACAATTTAAAATAACAACAACCTAATAACTCCCCTTCATAAAGTAGACTTATACAAATATTTTATTTTTTGAATCCAAACATATCAGAAATTTAGAGCTTCAGACTCTACATTAACCATAATATCTTTCATTCAGGTAGAAAAAATACAAAAATAATTTGTATCTACTATAAAAAAGAAGGATAATTGAGTATCATATAGGTCTTTAATTCCATGTCTCTAATGTCAAATATTTGATTTATACATCCTAATCACCAAACTCCAACCACGCAATCATAGCTTTATTAAAGGAGTTTCATGCAATATAAATGTGATAAACAATTAAGAAACTTTGTATAATATTTGTATTATATAAGTTTGTGCAAGTTAAATGCATGATAGACTAAATGCGAACATTTATATATATCATATCTTATTATCACCCTTTACTTGTAAGATCTATGTATCTCAAGTTATTTACTAATTTTACTTGCAACAAACTAGAGATTATCTATCAAATACGGGTACTCGAATAATGAAATATACATGTTAATTTTGTATTTGAATTACATGTTATAAGTAATTCGAGTTCTTTTTAAAGTATCATGCTACTCTTTTATTGAACTCTAGCATATATCTAACTAGATTATATTATTTTCATAAATTAAAACTAAGTAAGATTCCCTACATATTTATTCTGCATACCCTAATTTAAAATCGATCTACTCAAATTTATAGTATAATCTTTCATGTTAACAAAATTATTAAATACATTACACCTCTAGCATTTCTGGACATTATAGATAATTTAAGATCACTCTTAATATCAAACCAAATGGAATATTGGTTTAGCAACTAAGAATGATTCTGACTGTGATACATTCATTCTCTAAATCTAAATGTCAATTGTACTAGATATTGACTTCTTAAGATCTAAAATCAATATGACTAGGAAACTAAATGGTAAATCATTTTCTCAAATTTCTTACAATTAATGTTTAACTAAGAAAGTGTACTCAACGTGATTTTATAATTAAGGAACGCTAGGAGCGAAAACCTCACACTTGAGTTACGCCGATCTGGCCAATTGAACTGGTAAAATTGAGGTTTTGACTAACCCAATAATTCAAAGATCCTTTTTTAAATATTTCATCAGTCTTGGTAACCATAATCTTAGAAGTAAAATTGTCTAGACTATAACCTAGTGTACACACCAACATTTGGACATACTTGAATTTGCTAGGATTAACCTAATTATATATTATAGTTGGTTTGAGCTTTATCTATCGTTCACTTTGAGTGTGATGTAAATAATAATCGAATCATAATTAATTAGCTAGAATTGGTATTCTAATCTATACTAAATTTAGTATAAGGAACATAGTAAGATTGAAATTTTCAAACAATATGATATGTTGAAGCTACATTTAGGAAAAATATGTTACCGAAGATATTAGTTTGCATGAGTAAATCTTATAATTGGGCTTATGTAAATGTGTATAAAATCTTAAACATGTGCAGGACGATTAAATAGTCATGCGCAACTTTGCCCCATCCAAATCTAATTAGTATCAATTAAAGTTATGTTGCCAAATATAAATGATTTTCTTATGATATAATATATTGGACTCCTATAAATCAAACTTCAGTTTGATTTTTTTAAAAAAAATTATAATCTCCCATTTACTATGAGATAAAATTAAATATTTTATATTTTAAAATATAATATTAATTATTTTATTTCATTGATGGCTTTCAAATAATAAGACATAATTAGTATTATTTCAAGTCAACTTATTATATTTATTAAAATTATATGCAACACTGTCAAAATTTATACACCTCATATTTAAGTGTTTTCATTATTTTAACAATAATAAATTTTAGAAAAAATCTTATCTAAGTTGTGAAAATATTAAACTTTAAGTTTTACTATTCACTAATTGTGTGTATATATACATATTAAATTTAAAATTTGAAATTATGAGTGTATCATTTTATAGTAAAATATTTAAAAGCTTGCATAATCATGCACTTCAAGACTTTCTTTAAAGACTTTACATCTTCAGAAGAGATGTTATAATCTTCGCTATTAAATAATTTGTATATATTTTCAAATCGTTTAAATTACTTTTCGAAGATTTTAAATGTAACTTTTTCAAAACTAAAAGATATATATAATGCATACATTATATGCATGTATTATTTGTGAAAATAAAATTGCATGTATAAAGGAAAAATTAGATTTTATATCCCAATCACTAAATTAAGCTAATGATGATTTGTCCAAGATGAAAATTCAGATATTATTAAGAATATAAATGGCAAGGTAAATTAGAATGTCTTGCTATTTGGCAAGGAATCAATTTGCAGTCATCTTATAAAATATTAAAATCTAATCTAAGACATCATCAATGTCTTAACAAGGTAGTAGAATTGATAATAAATATTTCTCTATAAATGTACAATTCTTAAAGTATTGATCAAGTATATTCTTAAACTATATTTTCAGAATATCTGAATTAAATATTAATACTTAAACTTTGACACTAAGTGTGCATTAAAATAATTTTTGAAAATCATATATTTCTTGATTATACTTTATCAAATTAAATACATGCATATACATATATACTGGGATAATCAAATGCAATGTATATATGCTTTGTCATAAACCATTATGATATAATTTATTCGTTTTGAAACTAAGGCAATAAGAAAAACTTTATAACTATTTTATGATCCCAAATTGGGGGAGACTCTGATAATTATCCAAATGCTTTGTAAGTCTGATAAAGAGTGTCAACATTCACAATAATATGATCATCAAGAGTTAAACCTCTGACTAACATCACTTGAGAAATAAAAGGTGTTAAATCATTATTTGACCTTAGACAAAGTCATTCTGACTAAGCATCTTTCTAGGAATATGATCCTACATTCATCGAGGGAGATGGGAAACCCAACCTGCTTAAAGTTAAACCCATAGTAGAGCTCACCAACAGCGGGAACCCAACCTGCTTGATTTGGAGCTGGTTCCATGAAAGAGGTTCAATGTGGTAGGAACAACCTGGACTGGTGATACCCGTATGGAGCATCGATCCGGATATATTTTTATCATATATATAGTGTTGTGGCTACTATCCTTCTCTATAGTAACGATGCTCTTATGATACAGTTAGGAAAGGTTGAATTTAACTCTTAATAAGCCCAACACACGTAATGTGGAGGCATTCAGTTGTAGTATCTTTAGATGACTTACCTACGTAAAAGAAACCATTATGGCCGCAATTAGGGGGCAGGGCTAACCCCCTAAGAAACTCTCATGAGTCGATTACTTTGAGCATGACCATTAATGCTTAACCCGTTCGCTCAAAAGATGAGGACTTATTATGTGTGTCTTCCATCAATATCTGGTAAAAGAGACTAGTTTCAAGCATAGTCAACTATGTCTCTCAGATGACGATGAGTTCACTAAGGAAGGTTTCAGGTGTAATCCACCTGTACCGAATTCACAGTATGTGTTTGCCCAACCTTATTCATGTTTTATATTTTCTGGTTTGTTTATATCATGTTGTTTTATTCTGTCTTCGATGAAACTCAAGCTTTAGGAGGCAGTTGGAATTTTAAGTTTAAAAATTATATAAAAAGCTTTAATTTCAAATTTTATTTATATATTTTACCAGTCAATTTTTACAAAGTCTCACTAGGTCACAGATCGGGTGAGAAAATCTCTCAACTATCTGATTGTGTGTCATGAATATCTTTTGTGGTTACAACTACTTGGAGGGTCTGAAACTTATAAATAGACTCTCTCTCCAATAGTAAGAGACACAACACAATTTTTCTTCATCTTAACAGAAAACCTGAAGTCTTCTCTTCGTGAGAATGGTTTCAGTGTTAAAGGATTTTTTTTCATTATCTTCATTTTTTCGAGCAACTTCTTCATCTGAGCAAAGGATCTGCACACCGTCTTGAGCTGAGTGCTGGTGAATCTAAGGATCCTTTAAGGTCAATTCAACGTTTGAATATGAGACAGGATTTTGATCCTTTAGAGCAGCGACATCACGACTGCATTTCGCATACCAACCTATTATTTATGTGCTTTAATTTCTAGTATTACATGCGAGATTTTGCTAAAACTTTATTTATTTTATGTAATGTTAAATTATGAATCGCATGTTCTAATCAAAAAAGAAATAGTACACAATTTTTCAACAATAGATTTATTATTTCCTTTCTTTTATTTTAATAGTAGTACGCTAGAAATTTAATTCATTTGTCTTTGGCCAAAATTTTATTTTTGCATGTTTAGAAAATAATGTCGATATTTACCAGCACAAATGTGGTCGATTAAAAGTTCCTGGGTGTTTTGGGATTTAAACATAGTTTAGTTTTCGTGCTTATTATGTTACAATCATGGATTTTGATTTGTGAATATTACTAGGCCTATTTCAAATTGAAAGGCACTCGTAGGATATCACTGTCATATCCTTCAACTTATTATTTAACTGCTACGTTCTGTAACCCTGTGAGTTACAGGATTGGATGTCATTCGAAGGAAAGATTTGAAATCGGCTTGGAGAAGGAGCCCAGGAATTCCTCCACCCTCGTCTTCCCCTCCTCTCCCGCTGCATCCCGCATCAATTGCAGTAGGAAGGGGAGGGAGAGTCGGATGGCAGTCGCCGCGGAAGAAAGTGTTGGAGGAAGGATAAGGAAGAGGGAAAGGTATTTTCGACTATTTTTTGAAGATAAAAGTGCGCAAAAAAATAATGAGTCTTTGTATTTTTTTTTTTTACGTGTGTCTTTATCATTTCTTTGTGTGTTTATATTTGTGCTTATTATATAGAATTCTCAGTTTATTAGTCACTTCTATCTATGTGATTGTGACTACGCATTATCACAACATGTGCCAGAATCCATAGTCTAATAAGATATTAAAAAAAAAGAAAATACTCCATCTCATATGGGATGTCCTTTTACCTTTGTACAAATTGGTGCTCATATATTATTCTCTGAGGATAAAGTGTGCAGAAGAATAATGACGGTTTTGTATTATTTTTTTAATCTGTGCCTTAATCAATTTTTGTGTGTTAATATTTGTCTTATTATATAGAATTCTAAGTTTATTAGTCTCACAGATCCGTAGAGTTCAATACGATGTTTAAAAAAAAAAAAAAATACTCCATCTCACATGAAGGTGTTCTTTCACCTTTTGTACAAATTGTTACTCATATGCCCAACTGTACTACGCTTCTGACAAGACGAGAAACAATGAAAGTTGGAATATTTGTGCTACCTGGTCATGCAGTTAAGCTCACCCAACAAAAAGCAATCCTTCAAAATTGTTCTGAATTTAGAGAAATTTTTTTTTAAAAGTTTAGGTGAAATATGATAAATATGTTTAAAATGTTTGGAGTACAAATAGTATTTTGATTCTCATAATAATATATATAATGGTTTGTACTTATGTACATAGTGTTTAATAATTAATTCTGGCAGGAGGGTTTGTTAGCCTAACAATTGTGAGCAACAGTCAGAGGAAAGAAATTTGGTTGTGTGTGGTACTTTTTTAACATAGGCCCAACCCAATTCAACACAAGTAAGTGAGAACTCAACAGCCCAGGGCCCAGCCTGAGGCAATGAAACTGGGCCTAGCCTTAGACAAAGTACCAAGCAAACAGTCCACAAAAGGTACGTTTCCACTAATATTTTGGACTTCCCTTTCCGAGTTGGTCCATATTAGACTTTCCTTATATTTGTATTTTATATATGCCCTATAAAAACTATTGTTGATTGTTGACCAAAAACTAGAAAATTTTTCTTCATGAAACAGTTTCTTTCATGAAAAAACATTTCATTGGTCCCAATTCCAATTTTGGACTACGTCTAATGTTTATTTCTAAACTTCTTTGTAAAACTATTACCTCTTAAATAACATGTAATATTTATCGAAATTTTCTTTTATTTGTTTTTTTTTTTTGGGTGAAGAAACATGTACGGATATACCGACGGATTAAGGAAGAGAAAGAAATGATGTATATTTTTTTTAAAAAAATCGGAGCATCAATATATATTTGAGTCGTTTACGAGGACTGCGACCATGGTCGCATTACTCCTCACAAAAATGTCTTATTTCTGAGTCAGTCGTCACAGAGAACTGCGATCATGAGTCGCAATCCTCATTTCGGCATCGTAATCATCAGCAGACCCTCGTCCACTAATATCGAATGATCCCTAATGCTTTTTATATCTAAATACAAACAAAACTCATCGCAAGCACGAACAAACGAGATCTGTAAAAAAGTCGATCCAAAAAAATTCTACAGGTTCCGCCTCCGACCGTGAGATGGGGCTCCCTGCCCCCTTCGAACTACCACAGTAACCTGACCGCGAAGGCCTATCCGCGAATTACTCTGCGTCGGGATCAAGATTAAGAGGAGAGTAACAACGGTAGGGATTGAGAAGGGTAAAAGAGGAAATGAAAATATATAAACAAGTGGTGATTGAGAGCAATCAGTTTATGCTGACGTGGATTAGGCTGCAAATTATGACGCTAAATTTTTTTTTCTAATTATGAAGCAAAGTAGATGGTTGTAGCGCAATTTATCATATATTTTATGTATATATAGAGATAGAATTGTGTCATTCCAGAAATATTCGAGGCCGAATCCTTTTCACTAAAATACCAACATCCGACATTTGAGTACAAGATCCACTCTGTTGAAGTTGATCTATATTATTTCAGGTATCTATAATCAAAAAATCAAGTGTTTTGATTACTTTTTTCCCATGCATCAAGTAAGGGAAAAAGGGACGGCCTAAGTAATGAGTTGGTTAGTTTAACGGTGTATAAAACATTTGAAACCAAACAAAAATTGGTTTGTAGCATTTTTTAAATGTTTAGATCATGATCAACGGCTGGATCGAGAATTTGTTTGTCTAAAGACATGGATCGAGATGGATCTAACTGACTCACTACTTCTGGCCGTCCATTTTGCGCCGCTTGATGGAGGGCAAAAAGTATTCAAAACACTTAATTTTTGGTTTATAGATACTTAAAATAATATATATCAACTTCAACAGAGTGTATCTTGTGTCATTCTGAAAGGATTCGAGCCTGAATCCTTCCCACTCAAATATAATATCTGACATTCAAATGCAAGATTCACTCCGTTGAAGTTAATTTATATTATTTCAAGTATCTATAAATTAAAAATCAAGTGTTTTGAATATTTTTTGCCCATCCATCAAGCAACGCAAATGGACGGCCGAAAGAATGAGTTGGTTAGATCTATATCTTTAGACATTTAAATTCTTGATTCGGCCATTTGATTATGATTTAAACATTTAAAACCCCTACAAACCAATTTTTGTTAGGTTTTAAATGATCTACGCCGTTAAACTAATCAACTCACTATTTAGGCCGTCCGTTTTTCTCCTACTTAATGCACAAGCAAAAAATATTCAAAACACTTAAATTTTTATTTATAGATACTTGAAATAATATAAATCAATTTCAACGGAGTGGATCTTGCATTCGAATATCGGATGTTAGTATTTGAGTGGAAAGGATTCGGTCTCAAATCCTTCCGGAATGACACAAGTCATCTTTCTCTCTCTCTCTACACACACATATATATAGACGTGTCATTCCGGGAAGGATTCAAGGCCGAATCCTTTCTGCTCAAATACAACTCTACGACATCCGAATGGAAGATCCATTCCATTGAAGTTGATCTATATTATTTTTAGTAACTAAAAATCAAAATTATATATTTTTAATACCTTTTGCTTATCCATCAAGTAGGCGCAAAATGAACAGGCTGAAATAGTGAGTTGGTTAGTTTAACGGCGTAGAATATTTGAAATCTAAAAAAAATTGGTGAGTGAGGGTATTTAAGTGTTTAGATCACGATGAAATGGTTGGATCGAGAATTTGTATGTCTAAAGACGTAGATTTAAGTAATATATTATTTCGGTCGTTCATTTTGCGCCTACTAGATCGATGGTAAAAAGTATTCAAAATTTATGATTTTTAATTTTTAGTTATTTGAAATAATATAGATTAATTTTAACAAATTGAATCTTACATTCGGATGTTGTATAGTAATATTTGAGTAAGAAGGATTCAAGAATGACACAAGTCTATCTCTGTACACGCACATAGACATGATGTCGGGCTATTGGTTGCAAGGAAGTGGGCGGAAGTAAGGAAATAGGGAAGTATAATTGCTCACTTCCCTATCTATCCAAACACCGGAAAAGGAAAATAAGAAAACCCCTTTTCCTTTTCTCTTTTCTCTTTTACACAATCATTTCCTTACTTTCAGAGTGCTACAGTTAATTTTGTGGTCATGTAAATCTCATTTGTAATAAGTTGTAACACAAAACAGTTAATTTTTTAATCATGTAAATCTCACTTGCATACTAATTACAGTCCATTTTTTATTTTTCTTAATTAATTTTTATTTTAATATTATTTTACGATCAATTTTGTAGTCAATTTTTCACTTCCAATTTCACATTACCATCTAAACACCGAAAAAGACAAAACATTTTTCAAATCACACTTCTCAACAACATTCAAATAGGGTCTGTTTGGATTTAAGGAATTGGTGTGAAGTGAGGAAGTAGGAAGTAAGATTTATTTCCTTTAGGAAAAAGGGAAATGAGTAGTAAATTTTCTGGTGTTTGGATGGTTGTTGGGAAGTGTGTGTTGGAAAATGTTTTGTCGTTTCCGGTGTTTGGATGGTAATGAAAAGTGGAAATGGAAAAGTTGACCACAAAGTTGACCGCAAAATAATATTAAAATAAAAATTAATTAAGAAAAATAAAAAATAGATTGTAATTAGAATGCAAGTGAGATTTACATGACCAAAAAATTAACTGTTTTATACTATAACTTATTATAAATGAGATTTACATGACCACAAAATTAACTGTAGCACTCTGGAAGTGAGAAAATGGTTGTGTAAAAGAGAGATGAAAAAGGGAAAAGGGGGTTTTCTTATTTTCCTTTTCCGGTGTTTGGATAGATAGGAAATGAGCAATTATACTTCCCCACTTCCTCACTTCACTCGGATTCCTTACATCCAAACACGCCCATACTGAAAAACTTACTAACCAATTCTCAAATTTCAAAAAAATTATTACCACTTTCTTAATTCCCCACTTCCTCACTTCCACCCTCCACCAGACAGGCCCGTAGTCAAAAACTCAAAACAGTAGGGTTTGTCCTTTAGATACAAAGGCGCCGAAGTTAGTTGCATGTCTCAACGGACAAACACGTCAGGCTCTCCTGGCCCTTGCCCCTCCGTCCGTTACAAGAGTTTCTCACTCTCCCCTCTTCTTCTTCAACCTCAGAAAATTCAAGCAAATAAATTTGATCACCTCTATCTATAGAGAGTGAGAGAGAGAGAGAGAGCCTACACTCCCTTTGAAGCCACAGGTGAGCATATCTTCCCCATTCTTTTTCACCCAATATCTTCCTCCCCTTCTTTCTATTTAATTTTACGCGATTCACATATCACAAAATCTTCACAAAATCACCATCAGAAGAGGAAACATCTACTGAAGATACACACACTCAAATTAATTCCCTCCCTGCTCCAGGTTCTTCCCCAATACAGCGTGGTCTGCATGTAGGCGGCTCTGATTTACGGTGGGCGGGTGGTTCTTGCTTGCCAGGCGGAGACGTTGAAGGCAGTGCCCGCTAACGCCTCCCAGCAATTTCCGTACCCGAATGCAGGCATGCTGGGCGCCCCGCCTCCATAAATCCAACACCAACCTCTTCTACTCTCCTCTCACATGTTATATTATTGCTTTGTTGCTGCAGTCACCGGTTGCTAGAAATGGAGAGAGCTCTGAAAGGAAAGGAGGTGATGATGGGGCGCAGAGAGCCGCCGAAGCGATGCCCCCGATGCGAGTCCACCAACACCAAGTTCTGCTACTTCAACAATTACAGCCAGTCGCAGCCGCGCCATTTCTGCAGGGCGTGCCGCAGGTACTGGACTGAAGGGGGGACGCTGCGCAACGTCCCCCAGGGAGGTGGGAGCTACGGCAGTGGGAGTAAGCGTCGCAGGAAGGCTCCTGGGCCCGCTACCTCCCGTCCTGTGTTGCTCAGAGGACCGGAGGTCCTGCCCCCCATGCCACCGCCACTGCCACCGCCACTGCCGCGGCCACCCTTGTTTAATATTGGTGGTGGTGGTGGTGGTGGTGGTGGTGGTGGGGTTTTCCAGCCATTCTACGCTGGTTGTGCAGGCACGGTGATGCCGGATTTTGGGGGTTTCCAGCAGCTTGTGATCAAGGACCCTTCGGTCCCGGGACGCTGCCAGGGTTTCTCAACCTCCCAATTCATCCCCCGATGCCGCCGCCATTCGATCCTAACCTGCTGATTCAGCAGATGAACATCACTGTGTTTACTAGCACTGCTGCAAGTCCTGCTGTGAGCTCGGCTGATCCTGGCAATGGGGAAGGGTATTGGGATCAGTTCAACAGCGGAGGAGCAGGCGGCGGGCCTCGGCCGCCGACCCCATCAACTTCCATCTAAGACAATGGTTGATTCACCTTGCATTGTTGTCTTTTTTTTTTTTTTTCAATTTCTTTATAGTTTTAGTTTCTCTCTTTCTCTCTCTTTTTTAACCTTGTAGTTTTGTTTTCTGGGTTTTGATTCTTTAGGGTTTTATGAAAATCATCTGATAGTACAAAGGTTGAGCTTTTGTTGTTGAGACCTGAGATCAGATGCAGAGGCAAAAGTATATCAGGAAAGGAGAGGCGGCAGCAGCAGAACAAGCAAGCAGGAGATGAGGAGAACAAAAAGAGAATTTCTTCGTTAGCTCTTCTTTTTTATTTCTTTTTTTTTTTTTTCATTTTTCTCTTTTCTTTGTGTCCCTTGCGTTTAACTTATGCTTGACTAGTGGAAGAAAGAAGAGAGATCTCTTTTGTTTAAATGCATGTGCTTTCTGAGTGCAAGAGATCGAAAGCCTTTTCTCATTCTATTTTCAGGATCTCCCTCAACTTTTATTAAAACTCTCTTTTATTACCTTTTTCTCAAGTACACGCATCATTGGGAAGCGGACAGCTTGTAAATGGAATCCATGCAGTGGAGTACTCCTCCGCCATAGTTTTGGGCTCTGAGAGAGCCACTTTCTTCTGTGATAGCTCCTCTCAGATTCCTCCCTTCTTTAATTTGTATATATATTTAATTTTTCTTAATATCAGAAGATAGAAGAAAAGGCCAAGTTTTTAAAAGTGCAGGAGAGAAATTGAGGAAAGGAGGTGTACTTGCAGAGATATCAAGACAAGGAGACATCTATTGTCTATCGTCTCTTCCATTGCTCTTAAGATATAATGCCCAAGAAAGAATTAATAGGAACCAAATCATTCCCCGCAAAAAAACAAATTAGAGAGAATGATTATGTTTAACCAAATCTTAAGAGAGAGAGATGGTGGTTTTTCATTAAGATCTGTTTTCGAATAATAATAAATTGACTAATTTTACTGGACTACAAGTAGACTCAGTAGAGAATAATATTGTACTAAACTTCTCATATGCATGTCACATTACCAATTTTTCATCGCGTCGGCGACAATCCCCTGCTGATTTTACTTTTTATATAGTCTAATTGAGGTCAGAATGCATTGTCCTAATAGCCAGATTTCTATTTTTTAGGTGTAAGGTAAGTGATAGGTTGTAGTGAAATTGATATGCTCTGAAACTAATTGTTGTGACTCTCAGGATTGACGTTAACGAAAGCTTTGCAATATGAACAGTACTTGCAAAAGAAAATCTTAATGTAAAGCAAACTAGTAATACTTAGATAAAGAGTAATAAAAAAAAAACACAAGGATTTAACGTAGTTCGGTTCGAACTTGGACTACGTCCAGGGAGAGAACTTGAGAGAGCTTTATTAATAGACTTGGTACAAAGTGATCTAACCTTGAGTATTACTTTCTCTCTATACACCTTCTACTTGCTCTTCTCTTTCTTTTCTTCCTCTGATCTCTTTACTTGAGATTCTCTATTGTAAAAACTCTTTGAGACTTGTTTGGTTGAGACAATTACAATGCTTGGTTACAACTTTATTTATAAGAGTTTATAATGCAACTCCTATTTGGATTATGAGATGATCTTGGTATTTGGATGGTTGAAGAATCTTGATCAATCATTTTAGGAATTGATCTTCTTGATCTAAAAAGATTCTATACCTTTTAATTTTTAGAAACAAATCTTCATTGAATAGTAATTAAATCCTATTCATACTCCTCCTGAAAAGAAAACTCGCAATCGTCTGAAAAGGAAACTGTTTCATCTTAATTTGTTTTTTTTTTGCTTCAAGTCATCGTCTTCTCCAATTCAATTAGATTTTCTTGAACTATGATCTCTTCTTGAAAAACAAGACAAAATCCTCACATAGATAAGGACTTAAATTTGTAACTCAGTACAACTCACTCTCGCCCTTATTGCTAGATTTAAACTCTCTCTCTCTCTCTAAAAATAAATTACAAAAAATGAACAGTGTATAAGTCGACCAATCCCCAAGAGAGATATGATGTGGGAGTGGGAGTGAGAGAGAGAGAGAGAGAGGAGAGAGAAGAGAGAGAGAGAGATGGCATGAGGGTGAAGTATTTTATTGGGTCGGTGGATAGTACTAGCTCATAGTGGAAGGGTTTGGACCCGCCAACTATTCCACTCCGGTCTGGGTGGCCAGCAATCACGTGCACTGCACGTCCGAGGGATGCATGTTCCACAAAAAAATGCAAGGGGAGTTTTTGTAGACTGTTTTTTTTGAGTTTTACTTATCCTCACTGTATATGAAATCTCTTCATTTATACCAAGAATATAATTAATACATAGATTAATGTTGCTGAGAAAATTTTTTATGGAGACAGGGAGAGTAGGCTGGAAGAGATTTGTAGCTGATATGGTTAAGTTCTTAACTATTACAAGTTTCAAGTTTGATTATTAATTGTTCAGGTTAATTATGAATAAATTAAACTCATAGCATATGTGCATGTGATGTCTCAGAGGAGGACATTATACGGAGATAGATTTGTGTCATTATGAAAGAATTCGAGGCCGAATCTTCTAACTCAAATATAATTCTACGACATCCAACTGCAAGATTCACTCCGTTGAAATTGATCTATAACTAAAAATAAAAAATTATGCATTTGAATACTTTTTGCCTATCCATCAAGTAGATATAAAATAGACGACCGAAATAGTGAGTTGGTTAATTAACGGTATAGAATATTGGAAATCTAACAAAAAAATAATTTTTGATGGTTTTAAGTATATAGATTATGATGAAATGGTTGGATCGAGAATTCGTATGTCTAAAGACATAGATCTAAGCAATATACTAATTTCAAACCGTCCATTTTGCGCCTGCTTATCAACTTCAACGTAATGGATATTGAATCCGGCTGTCGTATGGTTGTATTTGAGTGGAAAGAATTCGGCCTCTAATACTTCCGGAGTGACACGAGTCTATCTCGACATATATGTGTAAGTAGCTTATATTAATATAGGGTGTGGCAAGTGGTAACGGATATTTCTAGATAACATTTGTTAACAAAACGATCTTGCTTTCAAATGCTATTGATGAATGCAACGCACTAGGCTATAAGACGAAGTTGAGAAGAGTCGGCAACGCATGTAAGATGTATTATGTTTAAACTTGCCATAAACTGTTTGGTTGTCGTAACTGGCCGTAATTCGTAAGTTGTAATTGGTAATCTTTTACAGTTGTAAATGAGTTACATGCATGTAAACTTTATGGTGTTCGGTTGATAATATAAAGTTATAATTGGAAAAGTGTATTGTGTTTTACGGTGTTTGGTTATCGTAATGTGTAAATCGTAAGTGAAAAAGTTGACCACAAAATTAACTTTTTGGTGATTTATAAAGTTTTAATATTGCAAATAAATATTAAAAATACTAAATATTAAAAAATTTTAATATTAACATAAAAAAAATACAAATTGCATGACGACAAAATAAACTGTAACTGGGTTGTAAGTGAGTGGTAATTGAGTTGCAAGTGAGTGATAATTGAGTTGTATAAGTCTTTTACGAATTACGGTCCAAACAAACGCCGTAGTTATAATTGGGTTGTAAGTCATTTACGAATTACGGACTTTTACGCAAAACAAACGGCCCCAAATGTAAGTGAAACCTTCTCTTCTGCATAGATCGATATATATATATATATATATATATATATATATAGAGAGAGAGAGAGAGAGAGAGAAATGTAAATCAGCTGACACAGGAGGCAACTCCCTCCTATGTCGCACTCAAAAATCAATTTCCCGAGTGAATTTTCAAGATCCGACCGCACATTATCATCTTCATACTTTAAGATATACACATATGAAAAATCAAGTGATTTGAAGTTTGTTTACTCCATTTTCTTTGGGTTCAAACATTAACGGTTTTTTAACAATAGAACAAAATGGAACGATTAGATCAATAAGTAAACGAACTTCAAATCACTTGATTTTTTATATATGTATATTTTAGAATATGAAGATGATAATGTGCGGTCGGATCTTGAAAATCCACTCAGAAAATACGATTTTTTAGTGCGACATAGGAGGGAGTTACCTCCTGTGTCAGCTGATTTACATTTCTCTCATATATATATATATATATATATATATATATATATATATATATAATAAGGGCTTACTGTACCTCAGCCGGCAGGCTGAGAGAGTTTTCTCAGCCTGCGGCGTGGCAACATCACCGCCCCACATCTGTAATAATTTTGGCGGACAAAATCCTGTAAAATCCCGCCCAATTTAATGCCAGTCACCTCAACATTGTAATTTCCGAAAATACCCTCCCTCACAACTTTTTACCGACCTTGGTAGCAGTCCTCAGAAAAAGACTGCGACCATGGTAGCAGTCCTCAGAAAAAGACTGCGACCTTAGTAGCAGTCCTCAGAAAAAGACTGCGACCTTGGTAGCAGTCCTCAGAAAAAAGACTGCGACCTTGGTAACAGTCCTCAGAAAAAGACTGCGATCTTGGTAGCAGTCCTTAGAAAAGACTGCGACCGTGGTAGCAGTTCTCATAAAAACACTGCGACCTTGGTAGCAGTCCTCAGAAAAAGACTGCGACCTTGGTAGCAGTCCTTAGAAAAGACTGCGACCGTGGTAGCAGTTCTCATAAGTACTGCGACTATATTAAAAATCATTAAATATCAAATCAGATAAAAAAATTAAAGAAGCATTCAAATTAGTTTCGTGATTTAATAAAGTAGCATTCACTGTCTTTTACCGAAAAAGTACCTTTTCATAAGGGGTATTTGGTAATTTAACTTCTTTCTATAAGCGGGCCGCAAGTTAGTGGGGTGCAAAATTGAGCCACGTCAGCGCAGGCTGAGAGAGTTCTCTCAGCCTGCAGGCTTATATACATTTTTCTCATATAATAATACTACAAGTACTGAAAGGGGCTCACTTTCTAACTTGCTCATTTGTTGTTGCTCCTCTTTGTTCGCAGTAGCAGTACATATGTGATTTTGCAACAGGGGATCGTTGATAGCCTAGCTCAGCAGTAAAATTTTGATTGATTGTGGACCCCCCAGGTTCAGGTACTGTAAAGTTAACAGTGAAAGTAAATTTGAATCTATAAAAGAAAAAATAGAGAGGGGAAAAAGGAAATTGGTGACTGCACGGTGACCAGTCCAATCATCACAAGGAGTTCCAGATAAATCAGTTGTTATTAATTTCATTAATTGAGAAAACTCTTGCAAGTTCCGGTGATAATATCTCATACAGCAGCGGAACAGTAATGTTTGTCAGACTTGGGGACTGCGTACTCTAGAAGAAGACCACAAATAAATATCGGCAAAGAAACTTTCTAACCGATTTTTTTTTTTATTCCTCGGTAAATCAGTGAAATACTTTTACCCGGGTCTTACTAAAAAAGAATTAGGCTATTTCTGAAAATACATTAGATTTTCTTAACCCAGTCACACTGCATGTGAGTCACCTGCTCATTCTTTAACATACACGCGGTCAAAAATTACATCTCCTCCCAGATAAGACCATCTCCAACCCCTTTCTATATCTCTATATATAGAGGGGAATATACTCAAACGGCCCTCTATATCCCCCTCTAAATATAGAGGAAGCCCTTCTCTCTTTTTAATTTAGAAGGATGAGAGAGAAATAGAGGAGTCCCTCTATATCACTATTTACAATTTAATCTCAATTTTAGAATTAAAGTCTCATTTAATTTTTCAAGAATATCAAATATATCTTTTAATATAGTTAAACTAATTATTTAAAATCAATATAACTTTAAATTTACTTATTTATTTTAAGTAAAACTTGTACCGTTGGAAATGTCTTGCCGATATCTTTATAATGATACTAATATTGAATATATTTAATATAATTTTAAATTTCTGATTATCAAACATTGAAAATACATCGAATTAAATTTTAATATTATTATATTATATTAAAAATAAACTAATTTAAAATTAACTCCAAAAACATTCAATATTACTGTCATTTAAAAGGCCTCGACGAGAGGGTTCTAATGGTATAATTTTATTAAATATAATTTATTTTTAAATAATTTATTAACATCTAAACTAAATCTTTAAAAAAAATTGTTAAATATAGGATTGCATTGGAGCATCCTTTTATATGTTCAAGAAATATTCAGATATATTCTTAAGTAACCCTCTAAAAATAGCGGGTTGCGTTATAGATGCCTTCAGATCATGACACGAATGAAAGAACGGAGATGGCGAAGGAGAAGAGTCGATGACTTGAAATGATTAGGTCTGGATCAATCAATCCCTTTCTTAAGTGATAGCTTTCTCTTCTCCTTCTTCTTCTTCTGTTTTTTGTTCTTTTGTTGTTTTCTTCCTCTTTTTTCCCCCTTTTTTTTAGTTTTTCCTAGAATAGAGTAAGAGGATCTGAATCTTTTCTAATTGGCCAGTTCAAATCAGTGGCAAGGCCCAGCAACTGCGAAGAGCCCTGAGATGATGCCCCATCAGAATGTCTTCTTTGCCAATGATATGCAAAAGAATTTTTAAGTGATATTTTGATATTTTTTTTTTTTTAAGATAAATATTCGCAATAAAAAATCAAGAACTCATCCCTGGCATTTATCAATAAAGCTTTGGTATTTAAAAAAAATTACCCTCCAAATCATTGATATTAAAAATTTACCCACCAAATCTTCAAGATCTTAAAAGTTTATTTTTTTTCGAAAATAAAAAGAGAATATCCCGCTTTGATTTTATTGACTTATCTATTTTTCTTAAATTGTTTTTATTTAATGATTATACATTATATCCCAACTCAAATCTATATAGATTTATTTTATTTTCTTACATCTTTCCCCTCCTTCTCCACTTGTCTCTTTCGAATCAAGTACATTTTCTATTTCAGTCATTAATTATCACTAAAAAACTCACATCAAATGATTTTTTTCATACGCTCTTTAAGAAATTTGAGAAAATTTTTAAGAAACTTTTAGAGTGAGATTTATAAAAAACTTGAAGGAATTTTAGTTTCAAGGAGATGAGGGGGGGGGGGGGGGGGGGGGGGGGGGGGGGG